>JAGSMU010000176.1:0-5000 GCA_029286865.1 Teinopalpus imperialis
AGGATTAGGATTAGGATTAGGATTAGGATTAGGATGAGGATGAGGATGAGGATGGGATAAGGATGAGGATGAGGATGAGGATGAGGATGAGGATGAGCATGAGGAAAAGGATAAGGATAAGGATAAGGATATGATAAGGATAAGGATATGATAAGGATAAGGATATGATAAGGATAAGGATAAGGATAAGGATATGATAAGGATAAGGATAGGGATGAGGATGAGGATGAGGATGAGGATGAGGATGAGGATGGGATAAGGATAAGGATGGGATAAGGATAGGATAAGGATAAGGATAAGGATAGGATAAGGATAAGGATGGGATAAGGATAAGGATAAGGATAAGGATAAGGATAAGGATAAGGATAAGGATAAGCATAAGGATAAGGATAAGTATAAGGATAAGGATAAGGATGGGATAAGGATAAGGATAATGATAAGGATAATTGTCCCCCGAGAGGTTTACTTAGGCATATCCTCATGAAAAAAATAGGATCCCTACACTCACCAACCATACATAGCAGCGTTATGCTATTTCGAGTTGCCATTATGTAAGGGCGTTTTTCCCTCGGAGAATCGCTGTGGTAGTATTTGTAAGTATTTTTTACACTTTGATGCTTTTTTTAAACTGGTATCAAACTCGGTTTGACTTTTATTGACAGGGTGAAAAGACCGGGTGAAAAAGGTTTGTGGGTACACGAGCCTGGATGCGGTAGTGATTGGATTCGAAGATATTGAAGAGGACTGAAATAAACTGTTAGAATGAATGCGTTTAAAATTAGTAAATATGATAAATAGATTACGTTGTTTCACTTTATCAAAATCCAGAAACTTTAAGTATGACAATTTACAATAATCTTAAAATAATAGCTCTGAATATATGAAAAGTAATTTGCAATATGGACTGGCTCCGTTAGGTTTTTGTTTAATTTTTGAATGAAATATTTGGAACTTCTTTACAAATGTTTTAATATTCCATGGCTTTAAAAATTCCGAAATCATTTCAAATAAACCATGACTCAGGTAATGAGACAGTCCTTCAGTTCCTGTTAGCTATAGCGTAGGCTACGATGGAGGTGTTTCTCTACATGATAGAATACGTAGAGACAACGTAGACATCCGTAACCTTCCCTATGCATACTTTACAGAATTTACAATGGGGAGTGTTCAACGCACCCCGGAGGCCATGGGGGCCAGAATAGCAATGAAGAATCCCAGCCCCCTGCGGTGACAGAGAGAGGGGTTGGTTAATCCGACACTTCTCTTGCCCCGCTGACCCACCGCAGCATCGCGAAATCCCACAAATAGTGTACACTTAACAATTTAAGGGTGTTTTCATGTGAAAAAGTATTAATAACATTTTCACATTCAGTTTTTGTAAGCATGAAACCTTCCCACGGGCTTAATCCTGTTTTGTCACCGATATCTTTGTGTATTAGAATCTCAAGCAGTCCAAATTTGTTTTTTATTGTAGCATTCGTTTAACCTTATCGTTAGATACTCATCTTGCGCCGCATTTCGGCCATTTCTAGTTCTAATCTGTTATCTTTAGTTTTACAATTACGTAATTTTATTGCACTTGTAAATATTTTTATTTCTTCGTTTTTCGTGCTGGTTTTGCTCTGGATCGGTCAGTCCCGGTCCACAACCGTTGAATCAGGCGAAACCTGGAAAGAAAAGACAGAGAAATACGAAAAAATCGACTTTTTCAGTTAAACCGAGTTGTAGTGGTAGAGCAAGGTACCAGCGTCAATATCACGACTGGGGAAGGGCTACGCCCTCACAGAATGCCAGGCCGAAATAACAGCATAACGCTGCTGTTTGGTGAATATAGGGATTTGATTTAATTCAACGAACAGCGGATCGAATCTATGATCTAGTACTTTCCGATCGGAGTGATGCACAGGCATTGAGATGTTGCATGCATATCAATTTTTTTATCGAAATTACCAAGGGCAGTGTTCTGATTAGATGTTGGATTAACTCCAGCCGCTGAGTTTAAACGTCTTACATCACGTTAAAATGTAAACTTAAATCCTCATCATCGTGATGGCTCGGAATCCACCACTGTGCGCTTTGCGCCAAATTTTCTGCAACGCAAAACTAATCTATGGAATCAGCTGTCACCAGCGGTATTTCCGAACAGATATTCGACTTCAAATAAAGAGCCTATACCGTTCTAAAGGCCGACATTGCATCTGATGAGGTGGATGTGCATGGGTGGCGGTGATCACTTGCTACCAGGTGGGCTGCTTGCTCAGTTACTATCCATTCCATAAAAAAATTGAAGACTCAGTAGGGGCGGCATTCCATCGCCTTCTTCATTGATGTTGAGTACTTAAGGGTCTCAATCTTCACTACATAAAACAATCTGATAATTTCACCTGTCGGTGATTCATGGCGTCCATTATCCTTGATATGGGATCCTGAAGATGATGCCTTGACACACCCGAGGTATAAACGGAATACCCCATTACGAGTAACAAAAAAAATGTCTCCGGTTTCTTTCAGTCACCAGACGCAACAACGAAGGGCGAGGTGACGTCCGACCTGGACACTGCCTCTACCACGTGCCACAAGTTCCCCGTGAGGACAAGGGGCAGAACACATTGCCTCTGGTTCCGATATTTACTCACTTATTTGTAATCGTTGGAAGGTCACTTTTCGATCTAAAAGATCTCACAGTTCGCCTGATGGTAAGTGATTACTGCGATATTTGATATTAAAAATTAAAGGTTCAAAGTTCATGTTCCAGATAGAAACTAGCTACAGAATGATTCTACCAGGAAAGAAATAACTGTTTATAACTATATTAAAATAAAATGAACATTGAACATTTTGAAAAGAATGATCGCTGAGCTTGAACCTTTTGTTTTCACCATTTCTAGTTTATATAGCAGCAGTGGTAAAAACTCCAAAGCTGTAAGATGAGAGCTTCGTCTAACGGAGGAAGGTATTTGCTAATATCCTGAAACTTCTAGTAATAATAGTTGTACAGGGGCCTTTTTACTTGACCTGTAGATTACCTGGAAGAGATGTCAGGTTCGTGCGGTAGGGCATGCGGTCTCCGTCTTCATCAGAAGCGGGTGAATTTGTGGTTCGAAATGGATTCAAGAGACGGCACTCACAATCAGCGCCTGCGCAAATATTTACCGCACGATAAAACATTCTGGGATATAATAGAATCGCAAATGTAAGGAGAAAAATCTATTATAATTTTTATTTTTAAAATAAAATCCTTTTTTATTTCACCCACAATACGAAACAGCAGCATTATGCTGTTTTATACTCGTATTCAATGTATGCATGATACAAATAATATTTTTAAGTTAAACTAGTGTTTGACTAGAATGCCACTAGTTGTTGACACTCGTAAAAATATTTTATATAGGTATATAAAATGTATATTTTATGCATGTTTGTACATAAATATAGTTCTGTATTCATTTTATTCTATTATTTTCTTTATTTCTTTTTGTATTTTTTATTTTTATGAGTACACTGTTTTTATTCCTGATAATATATCCAAGCAGGCCTGCTGGAAGAGATTTTATTATAAATTAAGACTCTCCTTTGTACATACATTTCCTATATTACTTCCCTTATATAAATGCTTTATGTACATAAAAGTAAAATAATAATATAAATATTATTGTGTCGGAGTCCTGAGTTCGATTCCTTCTCATGGAATAGTATTTGTGTATTACGATTTGCCAGTTGACACCCGTGCGTGCTATGTTTATACGTACCAAGTCTTTAGCATGCATCGGATCGTGGATCAACGCTGCAGCATGTACGAAATAGAATGGGTCAGCTCGACCACGGAAGGACCGCGTCCTCACGGAATATCAGCGTGAAATACCAACATTAAGTGTACGGGATCCGGACACCCAATAAAAGATCCTACACGGCACGTGCTGCCGCACTCATCACTTTGTCATGATCATTATTTCGGCCCATCACTAGCCCACTGCCGGACATTGGCGATCCTGAGCCACCTGCATCCGTTGACTTCCCGCAAACTGGCACAGGTCGTCACTCCATCAGACAGACGTCAGAAGCAACAGTCCAACTGCATCTTGAATCTTTGTTGATTACGAAGAGTCGCAGTACTCATTTATTATCAAGTGAACTCTGTGCTCGTTAGTCGCCATCTGTGTAAAAACATCTTATGTTGGTGGGCAAGTTAAAAAAGATATATTTCGTGCTATAGATATAGATATAGATCCGATTGTCCCCCTTAGTTTTTTTTAAAAAAAAAGTAGTGCAAACTATTGCGCATACGCATCCTCATAACGTTTCGGAGTGTTATATAATGTTTTTTTCCCTGGGAGGCAGGGCGTCTTTTCAAGAGTTAACCCCTGATACCAAAACAGGCCTCATTTCTATAGAAGATATAGAAGCAAAAGTTGTTCAAAAGATTTCGGCGTTTCGGCGCATTTGTGAATTTCATATTATCATCGTCACTTTTTTATTTATTTTTAAGTACAGCTCGACAATTTGATTATGATTCCTTATCAAGGATGAATGTAGATTTTATGGGCCGCGGCAATCACTTGGCATCAGGTGAACTGTATGCTCGTTTGTTACTCTCAATTTAAAAAAAAAGTAGTACAGACTTTTCAATAATTCTTTTTTGCACTAAACTTATTAAGATTTTGACTTTTATTTCTTTATCTGAATCATTATGATATCTAGGCGATGTATGGAAACCAACATTCATTATCATGATTATCGTCGTCATATGAGCTTGACTGACGCTAGTGTAACAAAACGTTATAGAAGATTAAAAAACCACCACACAAAATTTTCTTTACTTAATCGCTATTTGCTAATTTCGTACCCGTATCTTTTATTTCTGTAGTCACAAGTCTCTACTGTTTCGGACCTTACTTTCATTTCATGTTCGCTATCCAAACTGTGGGATCAACTTAAAGTGCTCCAGGTAGTTGATAGGACAAACTTTTGTTCAAAGTTAATATACAGGTGAAAGCTTAAAT
>JAGSMU010000176.1:10000-78373 GCA_029286865.1 Teinopalpus imperialis
ACTTAATAACGCGAGGATATAGGTGATTTCCTATAAAACAGGGCTTTACCACTATACCTCGGTTTCAAAGAAAAAGTCGAGTTTTTCCTAATTCTCAGTCTTTTCTTTCCAGGTTTCGCCTGATTCAACGGTTGTGGACCGGGACTGACCGATCCAGAGCAAAACCAGCACGTAAAACGAAGAAATAAAATTTTTACAAGTGCAATAAAATTACGTAATTATAAAACTAAAAATAATCGACGCGGGGACCGTCCTTTTCGAGTCTTCGACGGCCGAGCTATGCGCATAGTATTTGACGTTCGAAACGCCTTGTCAGGTGAGTCGATCTCGTTGGATTGAAATATCTAGCTGCTGGGTGGTCGTGGCTCTGAGTTTACCTTCGAGCACGCCAGTTGACTACGGTTTTGGTCTGAGAGACCTCGCCTGTCGACTGGCCCAGCTTGAGGAGCACCGGCCTTTGATCCGATGATAATTCGTGTAGCGGTTCGATGGAGTCGACCGCTAGGGTGATATTTTAATTAACGCAATATCTAAAACGTCGGCTGTTTGACGTGTAAAGTTTAGAGCGTAACGTGTCGGGGAGACGGGGGCTATAACATCGAAGTTATGAGAGCCCATGAGGGCGTGAAGCGCCTTGCCGTTTTTATTCTCCCTTATCGAATGCCAGGAGGCATGTTTACTGTTTAGGTCGCCTGCTATGACGACCGATGGCCCTAGGTTGATTAGGGTCCTGATGTCCGATTCTAGAACTGATTTCGTCGGTGATAGATAAACCGAGGCGATAACTATCGGGCTATGACCGGTCATAGCCACCCTACACGCGGTGGCTTCTATGTTTGTTAATCGCGGAACCTAGAGCGGTACGCAGTGCAAGCACCTTTTGTAGTAGATCAGGGTGCCGCCTCTGGAGGCGGTCAACCTGTCACCACGGATGGTTCTGTAATTGGCGATCTTGGGATCGCTGTGGCTAGGTTTTAAGAAGGTTTCTTGCACTAGCATAACGTCGACGTTGTGTTTCTTTAAATGGATCGCTACTTCGTCTTTTTGAGACCTGAGTCCGTCCGCGTTGAAATACGAGACAGTCAGAGAGCGGGGTTTGACTCTACCTAATAGTGTGTTAGCCATTTGAGACAGATCTTAGGGGGTTGCCCTAGTGGGCATGGGACCATTCTGGAGGGCCCAGAAGGAGCGTATGGTGCCCATGTGTTCTGCAGTGATCTGCAGCATTTCGAAGGGCGTTTTGGCCTGCTGGAGGCGGATCCCCATGTTGGTGAGGTCCTCCAGGGCGTTAAAGTCGAGGGAGCTGATGAATTTCAGCGAATAGGTGATTGGGTTTTGCATACCCAGAGGTTGAGGTGTGGCCTGCGCTGAGGTGGCAGGCTGCACGGGGGAGGGGTTTGGCCTAGTGATAGGCGCGACTTGTTTGCGCGCCATAGCTAGAAGGCTTTGCCCAGGCTGAAGCCTTGGTGCTCAGGGCCTGCAGCGGGGCAGCGGGTTTGGGGGCTGGAGCTGGAGCTGCAGCTGGAGTGGGGGCGGGCCTGGGAGCAGGCGCGGCTCTTACGGGGATGGCTGGGGTTGGTGTCACTTTTTTGGCTTTTTTGCCGTTGTGACTGATACCGCCGCGTTGCCTCTGCGGCGCTTTGGGACACCCGCGATAACTCGCTAGGTGGCCTTCTGCCTCGCATAGGCAGCACGCTGGGGGCTCTGTCGCTCCGGAGGGGCGCGAACAGTCCGGGGTGCCATGGTCCCCGATGCATTTGACGCATCTGGGCCTGGCGAAGCAGTTTCTGGCCGAGTGGCCGTAAAATTGACAGCGATGACACTGTCCTATGCGTCCGCGTTTGAGGGGGGCCTCCACAGATATGCCGGAGAGGCCGCACAGCGTTTTCAGGTTAAAAATGGCCTTGCCTTCTGGAGTCAGGTCCAGGGTGGCCAGTATGAGGGGCATGGGTTTTTTGGTGCGCGGATCTGTCATCCTGCGCGCATCTAAAATCGGGAGGTCTTGATCCTTGGCGATCGATTATTTCCAATTCTGTCTCAAATGGGAGACCTCGAATGACAACCCGGAGTTGTTCTTCCGGGAGGCATAGGTGTGAAACCTATGTTTTTCGCGCAGCAGTTTCGTGGCCGCGCAGAAGTCACCTACTGTTTGTAGGTTAAGGCGAATGCTCGTGGCGTATTTTGAGCCTTAGGGCACGATATCTTGTGTGGCGAACCACCTGGAGACGTCTGTCCATTTCGACTTTTCCTGTAGGATAACGGGGGCGGGGGTTTTGGTTTCGTTTCCAGCAAGCGCTGGCATTCGAGGGGCTGCCTTTAGCCGGTGTGGCGGTCGGCGAGACTGAACCCGGCCTGGAAAAGTGGCCGTATTGATGACGGCCGGCTGAGCGGGGCGTTTTCTCTTGTTAGTAACTAGGGTGAAGCCCTCGTCTGGTACATGTGGCCCTACCTCCATGTCCGATACGGAGGACTCCGAGTCTGAGTCGGAGGTCGACCGTGATCGGGGAGAGGCGCGCCGGTGGCAGGGCGCGCGAAGGCGCTACGGTTGCGGTTTCGGTTGGTAATGGGTCCGAGACTGCGGGCTGTCGCTGAAGGCGACCCGCGGAGCTTCTAAATGGCGCATGAAGGAAGCCCATAGTTCGGGGCTGGCCGCCTGAAAGAATGCCTGCATCGTGCTGGCGTCCATCGCTATTTCGCTTTGGGGCTTAAGGCCCGTCCGCGGTGTCCGACTTTATTGTCCCCTGCCGTAAAATAACAGATTAGAACTAGAAATGGCCGAAATGCGGCGCAAGATGAGTATCTAACGATATGGTTAAACAAATGCTACAATAAAAAGCAAAAACAGCACGAAAAGGAAGAAACAAGAATTTTTAGAATTCTATTAAAATTACGTAAGTATAAAACTGAAGGTAAGCGATTATAACTAGAAATGGCCTGAATGCGGCACGAGGACGGTGTCTAATGATTAGACTACACAAATACTACAAGAAAAAACTTTTTGGAGATACTATGGACTTAATAACGCGAGGATATAGGTGATTTCCTATAAAACAGGGCTTTACCACTATACCTCGGTTTCAAAGAAAAAGTCGAGTTTTTCCTAATTCTCAGTCTTTTCTTTCCAGGTTTCGCCTGATTCAACGGTTGTGGACCGGGACTGAGCAATCCAGTGCAAAACCAGCACGTAAAACGAAGAAATAAAATTTTTACAAGTGCAATAAAATTACGTAATTATAAAACTAAAAATAATCGACGCGGGGACCGTCCTTTTCGAGTCTTCGACGGCCGAGCTAAGGTGTGAAGTTAAAGAGTCGATCGCCCGAAACGCCTTGTCAGGTGAGTCGATCTCGTTGGTTGAAATATCTAGCTGCTGGGTGGTCGTGGCTCTGAGTTTACCTTCGAGAGCACGCCAGTTGACTACGGTTTTGGTCTGAGAGACCTCGCCTGTCGACTGGCCCAGCTTGAGGAGCACCGGCCTTTGATCCGATGATAATTCGTGTAGCGGTTCGATGGAGTCGACCGCTAGGGTGATATTTTTAATTAACGCAATATCTAAAACGTCGGCTGTTTGACGTGTAAAGTTTAGAGCGTAACGTGTCGGGGAGACGGGGGCTATAACATCGAAGTTATGAGAGCCCATGAGGGCGTGAAGCGCCTTGCCGTTTTTATTCTCCCTTATCGAATGCCAGGAGGCATGTTTACTGTTTAGGTCGCCTGCTATGACGACCGATGGCCCTAGGTTGATTAGGGTCCTGATGTCCGATTCTAGAACTGATTTCGTCGGTGATAGATAAACCGAGGCGATAACTATCGGGCTATGACCGGTCATAGCCACCCTACACGCGGTGGCTTCTATGTTTGTTAATCGCGGAACCTAGAGCGGTACGCAGTGCAAGCACCTTTGTAGTAGATCAGGGTGCCGCCTCTGGAGGCGGTCAACCTGTCACCACGGATGGTTCTGTAATTGGCGATCTTGGGATCGCTGTGGCTGGGATTTTAAGAAGGTTTCTTGCACTAGCATAACGTCGACGTTGTGTTTCTTTAAATGGATCGCTACTTCGTCTTTTTGAGACCTGAGTCCGTCCGCGTTGAAATACGAGACAGTCAGAGAGCGGGGTTTGACTCTACCTAATAGTGTGTTAGCCATTTGAGACAGATCTTAGGGGGTTGCCCTAGTGGGCATGGGACCATTCTGGAGGGCCCAGAAGGAGCGTATGGTGCCCATGTGTTCTGCAGTGATCTGCAGCATTTCGAAGGGCGTTTTGGCCTGCTGGAGGCGGATCCCCATGTTGGTGAGGTCCTCCAGGGCGTTAAAGTCGAGGGAGCTGATGAATTTCAGCGAATAGGTGATTGGGTTTTGCATACCCAGAGGTTGAGGTGTGGCCTGCGCTGAGGTGGCAGGCTGCACGGGGGAGGGGTTTGGCCTAGTGATAGGCGCGACTTGTTTGCGCGCCATAGCTAGAAGGCTTTGCCCAGGCTGGTTTTGCAGGGGCCTTAGGGGCTTGCAAAGGGGCAGCGGGTTTGGGGGCTGGAGCTGGAGCTGCAGCTGGAGTGGGGGCGGGCCTGGGAGCAGGCGCGGCTCTTACGGGGATGGCTGGGGTTGGTGTCACTTTTTTGGCTTTTTTGCCGTTGTGACTGATACCGCCGCGTTGCCTCTGCGGCGCTTTGGGACACCCGCGATAACTCGCTAGGTGGCCTTCTGCCTCGCATAGGCAGCACGCTGGGGGCTCTGTCGCTCCGGAGGGGCGCGAACAGTCCGGGGTGCCATGGTCCCCGATGCATTTGACGCATCTGGGCCTGGCGAAGCAGTTTCTGGCCGAGTGGCCGTAAAATTGACAGCGATGACACTGTCCTATGCGTCCGCGTTTGAGGGGGGCCTCCACAGATATGCCGGAGAGGCCGCACAGCGTTTTCAGGTTAAAAATGGCCTTGCCTTCTGGAGTCAGGTCCAGGGTGGCCAGTATGAGGGGCATGGGTTTTTTGGTGCGCGGATCTGTCATCCTGCGCGCATCTAAAATCGGGAGGTCTTGATCCTTAAGGGATCGGATTATTTCTTCCAATTCTGTCTCAAATGGGAGACCTCGAATGACAACCCGGAGTTTTCGTTCTTCCGGGAGGGCATAGGTGTGGAAACCTATGTTTTTCTCGCGCAGCAGTTTCGTGGCCGCGCAGAAGTCACCTACTGTTTGTAGGTTAAGGCGAATGCCTTGTGGCGTATTTTGAGCCTTAGGGCACGATATCTTGTGTGTGGCGAACCACCTGGAGACGTCTGTCCATTTCGACTTTTCCTGTAGGATAACAGGGGGCGGGGGTTTTGTTTTGCTCTCCGAAGGGGGCGCTTGGCGAGCCTGAGGGGCTGCCTTTTTAGCCGGTGTGGCGGTCGGCGAGACTGAACCCGGCCTGGAAAAAGTGGCCGTATTGATGACGGCCGGCTGAGCGGGGCGTTTTCTCTTGTTAGTAACTAGGGTGAAGCCCTCGTCTGGTACATGTGGCCCTACCTCCATGTCCGATACGGAGGACTCCGAGTCTGAGTCGGAGGTCGACCGTGATCGGGGAGAGGCGCCGGTGGCAGGGCGCGCGGAAGGCGCTACGGTTGCGGTTTCGGTTGGTAATGGGTCCGGAGACTGCGGGCTGTCGCTGAAGGCGACCCGCGGAGCTTCTAAATGGCGCATGAAGGAAGCCCATAGTTCGGGGCTGGCCGCCTGAAAGAATGCCTGCATCGTGCTGGCGTCCATCGCTATTTCGCTTTGGGGCTTAAGGCCCGTCCGCGGGAAAATCCGACTTTATTGTCCCCGCCGCAAGGCGGGGGTGTAATATCTAAAAACTATACAATGGAATCCTAGCGTCTTGGGTACGCTTAGGGTGAGTACCTGTCGGTCGCCTAATGCGACAGAACAAAGAAATACAATAGCCGCCTCTGAGGCGAGCAGGTGTGGCAACTTACTGGGTCGCTGGATCCGGTGGGCGCGCAGGTAGGCGCGCGCAGGTGTCGATGCAGGTGCGCGGTGACGCACTCACTTCACAGGGCGGTAATCCGCCTGCACTTGCTCATAACACACATGCACTGTCGGTTTCTTCTGGCACTTTTTGGTACTACTACTACTGACAATGATATAGATACTTCTTAACACACTGTATGTATTAGTTATATCTGCGTCTGGCTGGAGGCGCAGGGAGAGCACATCCGGGATGACTGCTCCACTCGAGGGATCCGAGTGGAAATGATAACGCGAGGATATAGGTGATTTCCTATAAAACAGGGCTTTACCACTATAACTCGGTTTCAAAGAAAAAGTCGATTTTTTCCAAATTCTGTGTGTTTTTCTTACAGGTTTTACCTGATTCGATAATTGTGAACTGGGACTAACCGGCCGAGAGCAAAAACAGCACGAAAAAGGAAGAAACAAAAATGTTTAGAATTCCATTAAAATTACGTAAGTATTAAACTGAAGGTAAGCGATTATAACTAGAAATGGCCTGAATGCGGCACGAGAACGGTGTCTAATAATTAGACTACACAAATACTACAAGAAAAAACTGTTTGGAGATACTATGGACTTAATAACGAGAGGATATAGGTGATTTCCTATAAAACAGGGCTGTACCACTATAACTCGGTTTCAAAGAAAAAGTCGATTTTTTCCTAATTCTCAGTCTTTTCTTTCCAGGTTTCGCTTGATTCAACGGTTGTGGACTGGGACTGACCTACCCAGAGCTAAACAAGCACGAAATACGAAGAAATAAAATTTTTACAAGTGCAATAAAATTACGTAATTATAAAACTAAAAATAACAGATTAGAACTAGAAATGGCCGAAATGCGGCGTAAGATGAGTATCTTACGATAAGATTAAACGAATGCAAGAATAAAAAACAAATTTGGACTGTTTGAGATTCTAATACACAGAGATATCGGTGAATTCCTATAAAACAGGATATCACCACTACACCTCGGTTTCAAAGAAAAAGTCGATTTTTTCCTAATTCTCAGTCTTTTCTTTCCAGGTTTCGCCTGATTCAACGGTTTTGGACCGGGACTGACCGATCCAGAGCAAAACCAGTACGAAAAACGAGGAAATAAATTTTTTTACAAGTGCAATAAAATTACGTAAATATAAAACTGATATGTAAGCGATTATAACTAGAAAAGGCCTGAATGCGGCACGAGAACGGTGTCTAATGATTAGTATACACAAATACTACAAAAAAAAACTGTTTGAGATACTATGGACTTAATAACGAGAGGATATAGGTGATTTCCTATAAAACAGGGCTTTACCAATAGTGGTATAGACCACGGTTTCAAAGAAAAAGTCGATTTTTCTAATTCTGTGTGTTTTTCTTACAGGTTTTACCTGATTCGATGCTTGTGAACTGGGACTGACCGGCCGAGAGCAAAAACAGCACGAAAAAGGAAGAAACAAAATGTTTAGAATTCCATTAAAATTACGTAAATATAAAACTGAAGATAAGCGATTATAACTAGAAATGAACTGAATGCGGCACGAGAACGGTGTCTAATAATTAGACTACACAAATACTACAAGAAAAACTGTTTGAGATACTATGGACTTAATAACGAGAGGATATAGGTGATTTCTATAAAACAGGGCTTTACCACTATAACTCGGTTTCAAAGAAAAAGTCGATTTTTTCCAAATTCTGTGTGTTTTTCTTACAGGTTTTACCTGATTCGATAATTGTGAACTGGGACTGACCTACCCAGAGCAAAACCAGCACGAAAAACGAGGAAATAAAATTTTTACAAGTGCAATAAAATTACGTAAGTATAAAACTGAAGATAAGCGATTATAACTAGAAATGGTCTGAATGCGGCACGAGAACGGTGTCTAATGATTAGTATACACAAATACTACAAGAAAAACTGTTTGAGATACTATGGACTTAATAACGAGGATATAGGTGATTTCCTATAAAACAGGGCTGTACCACTATAACGCGTTTTCAAAGAAAAAGTCGATTTTTTCCAAATTCTGTGTGTTTTTCTTACAGGTTTTACCTGATTCGATAATTGTGAACTGGGACTGACCTACCCAGAGCTAAACAAGCACGAAATACGAAGAAATAAAATTTTTACAAGTGCAATAAAATTACGTAATTATAAAACTAAAATAACAGATTAGAACTAGAAATGGCCTGAATGCGGCACGAGAACGGTGTCTAATGATGAGACTACACAAATACTACAAGAAAAACTGTTTGAGATACTATGGACTTAATAACGAGAGGATATAGGTGATTTCCTATAAAACAGGGCTGTACCACTATAACGCGTTTTCAAAGAAAAGTCGATTTTTCTAATTCTCAGTCTTTTCTTTCCAGGTTTCGCTTGATTCAACGGTTGTGGACCGGGACTGACCTACCCAGAGCAAAACCAGCACGAAAAACGAGGAAATAAATTTTTTTACAAGTGCAATAAAATTACGTAAATATACAACTGAAGGTAAGCGATTATAACTAGAAATGAACTGAATGCGGCACGAGAACGGTGTCTAATGATTAGACTACACAAATACTATAAGAAAAAACTGTTTGGAGATACTATGGACTTAATAACGAGAGGATATAGGTGATTTCCTATAAAACAGGGCTGTACCACTATAACGCGGTTTCAAAGAAAAAGTCGATTTTTTCCTAATTCTCAGTCTTTTCTTTCCAGGTTTCGCTTGATTCAACGGTTGTGGACCGGGACTGACCTACCCAGAGCAAAACCAGCACGAAAAACGAGGAAATAAAATTTTTACAGGTGCAATAAAATTACGTAAATATAAAACTGAAGATAAGCGATTATAACTAGAAATGAACTGAATGCGGCACGAGAACGGTGTCTAATGATGAGACTACACAAATACTACAAGAAAAAACTGTTTGAGATACTATGGACTTAATAACGAGAGGATATAGGTGATTTCCTATAAAACAGGGCTTTACCACTATAACTCGGTTTCAAAGAAAAAGTCGATTTTTTCCTAATTCTCAGTCTTTTCTTTCCAGGTTTCACCTAATTCAAAGGTTGTGGACCGGGACTGACCGATCCAGAGCAAATACAGCACGAAAAACGAAGAAATAAAAATTATTACAAGTGCAATAAAATTACGTAATTATAAAACTAACAACAGATTAGAACTAGAAATGGCCGAAATGCGGCGCAAGATGAAAATCTAACGATAAGATTAAACGAATGCTACAATAAAAAACAAATTTGGACTGCTTGAGATTCTAATACACAAAGATATCGGTGAATTCCTATAAAACAGGACATCACCACTACACCTCGGTTTCAAAGAAAAAGTCGATTTTTTCCTAATTCTGTGTGTTTTTCTTACAGGTTTTACCTTATTCGATGCTTATGAACTGGGACTGACCGGTCGAGAGCAAAAACAGCACGAAAAAGGAAGAAACAATTTTTTTTAGAATTCTATTAAAATTACGTAAGTATAAAACTGAAGGTATGCGATTATAACTAGAATGGGCCTGAATGCGGCACGAGAACGATGTCTAATAATTAGACTACAACAATACTACAAGAAAAAACTGTTTGGAGATACTATGGACTTAATAACGAGAGGATATAGGTGATTTCCTATAAAACAGGGCTGTACCACTATAATAAGGTTTCAAAGAAAAAGTCGATTTTTTCCTAATTCTCAGTCTTTTCTTTCCAGGTTTCGCTTGATTCAACGGTTGTGGACCGGGACTGACCTACCCAGAGCAAAACCAGCACGAAAAACGAGGAAATAAATTTTTTTACAAGTGCAATAAAATTACGTAAATATAAAACTGAAGGTAAGCGATTATAACTAGAAATGAACTGAATGCGGCACGAGAACGGTGTCTAATGATTAGACTACACAAATACTACAAGAAAAAACTGTTTGAGATACTATGGACTTAATAAGGAGAGGATATAGGTGATTTCCTATAAAACAGGGCGTTACCAATAGTGGTATAGACCACGGTTTATAAGAAAAAGTCGATTTTTTCCTAATTCTGTGTGTTTTTCTTTCAGGTTTTACCTAATTCGATGCTTGTGAACTGGGACTGACCGGCCGAGAGCAAAAAAAGCACGAAAAAGGAAGAAACAAAAATGTTTAGAATTCCATTAAAATTACGTAAGTATAAAACTGAAGGTAAGCGATTATAACTAGAAATGGCCTGAATGCGGGCATGAGAACGGTGTCTAATGATTAGATACACAAAATACTACAAGAAAAAACTGTTTGAGATACTATGGACTTAATAACGAGGATATAGGTGATTTCCTATAAAACAGGGCTTTACCACTATAACTCGGTTTCAAAGAAAAGTCGATTTTTCCTAATTCTCAGTCTTTTCTTTCCAGGTTTCACCTAATTCAAAGGTTGTGGACCGGGACTGACCGATCCAGAGCAAATACAGCACGAAAAACGAAGAAATAAAAATTATTACAAGTGCAATAAAATTACGTAAATATACAACTGAAGGTAAGCGATTATAACTAGAAATGGCCTGAATGCGGCACGAGAACGGTGTCTAATAATTAGACTACACAAATACTACAAGAAAAACTGTTTGGAGATACTATGGACTTAATAACGAGAGGATATAGGTGATTTCCTATAAAACAGGGCTTTACCACTATAACTCGGTTTCAAAGAAAAAGTCGATTTTTCTAATTCTCAGTCTTTTCTTTCAGGTTTCACCTAATTCAAAGGTTGTGGACCGGGACTGACCGATCCAGAGCAAAACCAGCACGAAATACGAAGAAATAAAAATTATTACAAGTGCAATAAAATTACGTAAATATAAAACTGAAGATAAGCGATTATAACTAGAAATGGCCGAAATGCGGCGCAAGATGAAAATCTAACGATAAGATTAAACGAATGCTACAATAAAAACAAATTTGGACTGCTTGAGATTCTAATACACAAGATATCGGTGAATTCTATAAAACAGGGCTTTACCACTATAACTCGGTTTCAAAAGAAAAGTCGATTTTTCTAATTCTCAGTCTTTTCTTTCCAGGTTTCACCTAATTCAAAGGTTGTGGACCGGGACTGACCGATCCAGAGCAAATACAGCACGAAAAACGAAGAAATAAAATTTTACAGGTGCAATAAAATTACGTAAGTATAAAACTGAAGGTAGCGATTATAACTAGAAATGGCCTGAATGCGGCATGAGAACGGTGTCTAATAATTAGACTACACAAATACTACAAGAAAAACTGTTTGAGATACTATGGACTTAATAACGAGGATATAGGTGATTTCCTATAAAACAGGACATCACCACTACACCTCGGTTTCAAAGAAAAAGTCGATTTTTTCCTAATTCTGTGTGTTTTTCTTACAGGTTTTACCTTATTCGATGCTTATGAACTGGGACTGACCGGTCGAGAGCATAACAGCACGAAAAAGGAAGAAACATTTTTTTTTAGAATTCTATTAAAATTACGTAAGTATAAAACTGAAGGTAAGCGATTATAACTAGAATGGGCCTGAATGCGGCACGAGAACGATGTATAATAATTAGACTACAACAATACTACAAGAAAAAACTGTTTGGAGATACTATGGACTTAATAACGAGAGGATATAGGTGATTTCCTATAAAACAGGGCTTTACCAATAGTGGTATAGACCACGGTTTATAAGAAAAAGTCGATTTTTCCTAATTCTCAGTCTTTTCTTTCAGGTTTTACCTAATTCTCAGTCTTTTCTTTCCAGGTTTCGCTTGATTCAACGGTTGTGGACCGGGACTGACCTACCCAGAGCAAAACCAGCACGAAAAACGAAGAAATAAAATTTTACAGGTGCAATAAAATTACGTAAATATAAAACTGGAAGGTAAGCGATTATAACTAGAAATGAACTGAATGCGGCATCGAGAACGGTGTCTAATGATTAGACTACACAAATACTACAAGAAAAAACTGTTTGAGATACTATGGACTTAATAAGGAGAGGATATAGGTGATTTCCTATAAAACAGGGCTTTACCAATAGTGGTATAGACCACGGTTTATAAGAAAAAGTCGATTTTTCTAATTCTCAGTCTTTTCTTTCCAGGTTTCACCTAATTCAAAGGTTGTGGACCGGGACTGACCTACCCAGAGCAAAACCAGCACGAAATACGAAGAAATAAAATTTTACAGGTGCAATAAAATTACGTAAGTATAAAACTGAAGGTATGCGATTATAACTAGAAATGGCCGAAATGCGGCGCAAGATGAAAATCTAACGATAAGATTAAACGAATGCTACAATAAAAACAAATTTGGACTGCTTGAGATTCTAATACACAAGATATCGGTGAATTCTATAAAACAGGGCTTTACCAATAGTGGTATAGACCACGGTTTCAAAGAAAAAGTCGATTTTTCCTAATTTCAGTCTTTTCTTTCCAGATTTCGCTACATTCAACGGTTGTGGACCGGGACTGACCTACCCAGAGCTAAACCAGCACGAAATACGAAGAAATAAAATTTTTACAAGTGCAATAAAATTACGTAAATATAAAACTGAAGGTATGCGATTATAACTAGAAATGGCCGTAATGCGGCGCAAGATGAAAATCTAACGATAAGGTTAAACAGATGCTACAATAAAAACAAATTTGGACTGCTTGAGATTCTAATACACAAGATATCGGTGAATTCTATAAAACAGGACATCACCACTACACCTCGGTTTCAAAGAAAAAGTCGATTTTTTCCTAATTCTGTGTTTTTCTTACAGGTTTTACCTGATTCGATGCTTGTGAACTGGGACTGACCGGCCGAGAGCAAAACAGCACGAAAAAGGAAGAAACAAAATGTTTAGAATTCCATTAAAATTACGTAAGTATAAAACTGAAGGTAGCGATTATAACTAGAAATGGCCGTAATGCGGCGCAAGATGAAAATCTAACGATAAGGTTAAACGAATGCTACAATAAAAACAAATTTGGACTGCTTGAGATTCTAATACACAAGATATCGGTGAATTCTATAAAACAGGGCTTTACCACTAAAACTCGGTTTCAAAGAAAAAACTGTTTGGAGATACTATGGACTTAATAACGCGAGGATATAGGTGATTTCTATAAAACAGGGCTTTACCACTAAAACTCGGTTTCAAAGATAAAGTCGATTTTTCTAATTCTCAGTCTTTTCTTTCCAGGTTTCGCTTGATTCAACGGTTGTGGACCGGAACTGACCTACCCAGAGCAAAACCAGCACGAAATACGAAGAAATAAAATTTTTACAAGTGCAATAAAATTACGTAAGTATAAAACTGAAGGTAAGCGATTATAACTAGAAATGGCCGAAATGCGGCGCAAGATGAGTATCTAACGATAAGGTTAAACGAATGCTACAATAAAAACAAATTTGGACTGCTTGAGATTCTAATACACAAAGATATCGGTGAATTCCTATAAAACAGGACATCACCACTACACCTCGGATTCAAAGAAAAAGTCGATTTTTCCTAATTCTGTGTGTTTTTCTTACAGGTTTTACCTGATTCGATGCTTATGAACTGGGACTGACCGGTCGAGAGCAAAACAGCACGAAAAACGAGGAAATAAAATTTTTACAAGTGCAATAAAATTACGTAAGTATAAAACTGAAGGTAAGCGATTATAACTAGAAATGGCCTGAATGCGGCATCGAGAACGGTGTCTCATGATTAGACTACACAAATACTACAAGAAAAACTGTTTGAGATACTATGGACTTAATAACGAGGATATAGGTGATTTCTATAAAACAGGGCTGTACCACTATAATAAGGTTTCAAAAGAAAAGTCGATTTTTCTAATTCTCAGTCTTTTCTTTCCAGGTTTCACCTAATTCAAAGGTTGTGGACCGGGACTGACCGATCCAGAGCAAATACAGCACGAAAAAGGAAGAAACAAAATGTTTAGAATTCCATTAAAATTACGTAAATATAAAACTGAAGGTAGCAGATTAGAACTAGAAATGGCCGTAATGCGGCGCAAGATGAAAATCTAACGATAAGATTAAACGAATGCTACAATAAAAACAAATTTGACTGCTTGAGATTCTAATACACAAGATATCGGTGAATTCTATAAAACAGGGCTGTACCACTATAACGCGTTTCAAAGAAAAGTCGATTTTTCCTAATTTCAGTCTTTTCTTTCCAGATTTCGCTACATTCAACGGTTGTGGACCGGGACTAACCTACCCAGAGCAAAACCAGCACGAAATACGAAGAAATAAAAATTTTTACAAGTGCAATAAAATTACGTAAGTATAAAACTGAAGGTAGCGATTATAACTAGAAATGGCCGTAATGCGGCGCAAGATGAGTATCTAACGATAAGGTTAAACAGATGCTACAATAAAAACAAATTTGACTGCTTGAGATTCTAATACACAAGATATCGGTGAATTCTATAAAACAGGGCTTTACCACTAAAACTCGGTTTCAAAGAAAAGTCGATTTTTCCTAATTCTCAGTCTTTTCTTTCCAGGTTTCGCTTGATTCAACGGTTGTGGACCGGGACTAACCTACCCAGAGCTAAACCAGCACGAAATACGAAGAAATAAAAATTTTTACAAGTGCAATAAAATTACGTAATTATAAAACTAAAAATAACAGATTAGAACTAGAAATGGCCGTAATGCGGCGCAAGATGAGTATCTAACGATAAGGTTAAACAGATGCTACAATAAAAACAAATTTGGACTGCTTGAGATTCTAATACACAAAGATATCGGTGAATTCTATAAAACAGGACATCACCACTACACCTCGGTTTCAAAGAAAAAGTCGATTTTTTCTAATTCTGTGTGTTTTTCTTACAGGTTTTACCTGATTCGATGCTTAATGAACTGGGACTGACCGGCCGAGAGCAAAAACAGCACGAAAAAGGAAGAAACAAAATGTTTAGAATTCCATTAAAATTACGTAAGTATAAAACTGAAGGTAAGCGATTATAACTAGAAATGGCCTGAATGCGGCACGAGAACGGTGTCTAATAATTAGACTACACAAATACTACAAGAAAAACTGTTTGGAGATACTATGGACTTAATAACGAGAGGATATAGGTGATTTCCTATAAAACAGGGCTGTACCACTATAACGCGTTTCAAAGAAAAGTCGATTTTTCCTAATTCTCAGTCTTTTCTTTCCAGGTTTAGCTTGATTCAACGGTTGTGGACCGGGACTAACCTACCCAGAGCTAAACCAGCACGAAATACGAAGAAATAAAAATTTTTACAAGTGCAATAAAATTACGTAATTATAAAACTAAAAATAACAGATTAGAACTAGAAATGGCCGAAATGCGGCGCAAGATGAGTATCTAACGATAAGGTTAAACAGATGCTACAATAAAAACAAATTTGGACTGCTTGAGATTCTAATACACAAAGATATCGGTGAATTCTATAAAACAGGACATCACCACTACACCTCGGATTCAAAGAAAAGTCGATTTTTCCTAATTCTGTGTGTTTTTCTTACAGGTTTTACCTGATTCGATGCTTGTGAACTGGGACTGACCGGCCGAGCAAAAACAGCACGAAAAAGGAAGAAACAAAATGTTTAGAATTCCATTAAAATTACGTAAGTATAAAACTGAAGGTAAGCGATTATAACTAGAAATGGCCTGAATGCGGCACGAGAACGGTGTCTAATAATTAGACTACACAAATACTACAAGAAAAACTGTTTGGAGATACTATGGACTTAATAACGAGAGGATATAGGTGATTTCCTATAAAACAGGGCTTTACCACTAAAACTCGGTTTCAAAGAAAAGTCGATTTTTCCTAATTCTCAGTCTTTTCTTTCCAGGTTTCGCTTGATTCAACGGTTGTGGACCGGGACTAACCTACCCAGAGCTAAACCAGCACGAAATACGAAGAAATAAAAATTTTACAAGTGCAATAAAATTACGTAATTATAAAACTAAAAATAACAGATTAGAACTAGAAATGGCCGTAATGCGGCGCAAGATGAAGTATCTAACGATAAGGTTAAACGAATGCTACAATAAAAACAAATTTGGACTGCTTGAGATTCTAATACACAAGATATCGGTGAATTCCTATAAAACAGGACATCACCACTACACCTCGGATTCAAAGAAAAAGTCGATTTTTCCTAATTCTGTGTGTTTTTCTTACAGGTTTTACCTGATTCGATGCTTATGAACTGGGACTGACCGGCCGAGAGCAAAAACAGCACGAAAAAGGAAGAAACAAAATGTTTAGAATTCCATTAAAATTACGTAAGTATAAAACTGAAGGTAAGCGATTATAACTAGAAATGGCCTGAATGCGGCACGAGAACGGTGTCAAATAATTAGACTACACAAATACTACAAGAAAAAACTGTTTGGAGATACTATGGACTTAATAACGCGAGGATATAGGTGATTTCCTATAAAACAGGGCTGTACCACTATAACGCGTTTCAAAGAAAAAGTCGATTTTTTCTAATTCTCAGTCTTTTCTTTCCAGGTTTAGCTTGATTCAACGGTTGTGGACCGGGACTAACCTACCCAGAGCTAAACCAGCACGAAATACGAAGAAATAAAAATTTTACAAGTGCAATAAAATTACGTAATTATAAAACTAAAAATAACAGATTAGAACTAGAAATGGCCGTAATGCGGCGCAAGATGAGTATCTAACGATAAGGTTAAACAGATGCTACAATAAAAACAAATTTGGACTGCTTGAGATTCTAATACACAAGATATCGGTGAATTCCTATAAAACAGGGCTGTACCACTATAACGCGTTTCAAAGAAAAAGTCGATTTTTCCTAATTCTCAGTCTTTTCTTTCCAGGTTTAGCTTGATTCAACGGTTGTGGACCGGGACTAACCTACCCAGAGCTAAACCAGCACGAAATACGAAGAAATAAAAATTTTTACAAGTGCAATAAAATTACGTAATTATAAAACTAAAAATAACAGATTAGAACTAGAAATGGCCGTAATGCGGCGCAAGATGAGTATCTAACGATAAGGTTAAACAGATGCTACAATAAAAACAAATTTGGACTGCTTGAGATTCTAATACACAAGATATCGGTGAATTCCTATAAAACAGGACATCACCACTACACCTCGGATTCAAAGAAAAGTCGATTTTTTCTAATTCTGTGTGTTTTTCTTACAGGTTTTACCTGATTCGATGCTTGTGAACTGGGACTGACCGGCCGAGAGCAAAACAGCACGAAAAGGAAGAAACAAAATGTTTAGAATTCCATTAAAATTACGTAAGTATAAAACTGAAGGTAGCGATTATAACTAGAAATGGCCTGAATGCGGCACGAGAACGGTGTCTAATAATTAGACTACACAAATACTACAAGAAAAACTGTTTGGAGATACTATGGACTTAATAACGAGAGGATATAGGTGATTTCCTATAAAACAGGGCTGTACCACTATAACGCGTTTCAAAGAAAAGTCGATTTTTTCTAATTCTCAGTCTTTTCTTTCCAGGTTTCGCTTGATTCAACGGTTTTGGACCGGGACTGACCTACCCAGAGCTAAACCAGCACGAAATAAGAAGAAATAAAAATTTTTACAAGTGCAATAAAATTACGTAATTATAAAACTAAAAATAACAGATTAGAACTAGAAATGGCCGAAATGCGGCGCAAGATGAGTATCTAACGATAAGGTTAAACGAATGCTACAATAAAAACAAATTTGGACTGCTTGAGATTCTAATATTAATAAAGATATCGGTGAATTCCTATAAAACAGGACATCACCACTACACCTCGGTTTCAAAGAAAAGTCGATTTTTCCTAATTCTCAGTCTTTTCTTTCCAGGTTTCGCCTGATTCAACGGTTTTGGACCGGGACTGACCGATTCAGAGCAAAACCAGCACGAAATACGAAGACATAAAAATTTTTACAAGTGCAATAAAATTACGTAAGTATAAAACTGAAGGTAGCGATTATAACTAGAAATGGCCGAAATGCGGCGCAAGATGAGTATCTAACGATAAGGTTAAACGAATGCTACAATAAAAACAAATTTGGACTGATTGAGATTCTAATACACAAGATATCGGTGAATTCTATAAAACAGGGCTTTACCACTAAAACTCGGTTTCAAAGAAAAGTCGATTTTTCTAATTCTCAGTCTTTTCTTTCCAGGTTTCGCCTGATTCAAAGGTTGTGGACCGGGACTAACCTACCCAGAGCTAAACCAGCACGAAATAAGAAGAAATAAAAATTTTTACAAGTGCAATAAAATTACGTAAATATAAAACTGAAGGTAGCGATTATAACTAGAAATGGCCTGAATGCGGCACGAGAACGGTGTCTAATGATTAGACTACACTAATACTACAAGAAAAACTGTTTGAGATACTATGGACTTAATAAGGAGAGGATATAGGTGATTTCCTATAAAACAGGGCTTTACCAATAGTGGTATAGACCACGGTTTCAAAGAAAAGTCGATTTTTCCTAATTCTGTGTGTTTTTCTTACAGGTTTTACCTGATTCGATGCTTGTGAACTGGGACTGACCGGCCGAGAGCAAAACAGCACGAAAAGGAAGAAACAAAAATGTTTAGAATTCCATTAAAATTACGTAAGTATAAAACTGAAGGTAGCGATTATAACTAGAAATGGCCTGAATGCGGCACGAGAACGGTGTCTAATAATTAGACTACACAAATACTACAAGAAAAAACTGTTTGGAGATACTATGGACTTAATAACGAGAGGATATAGGTGATTTCCTATAAAACAGGGCTGTACCACTATAACGCGTTTCAAAGAAAAAGTCGATTTTTTCCTAATTCTCAGTCTTTTCTTTCCAGGTTTCGCTTGATTCAACGGTTATGGACCGGGACTGACCTACCCAGAGCTAAACCAGCAAGAAATACGAAGACATAAAAATTTTTACAAGTGCAATAAAATTACGTAATTATAAAACTAAAAATAACAGATTATAACTAGAAATGGCCGTAATGCGGCGCAAGATGAGTATCTAACGATAAGGTTAAACGAATGCTACAATAAAAAATAAATTTGGACTGCTTGAGATTCTAATACACAAGATATCGGTGAATTCTATAAAACAGGACATCACCACTACACCTCGGTTTCAAAGAAAAGTCGATTTTTCCTAATTCTCAGTCTTTTCTTTCCACATTTCGCCTGATTCAACGGTTTTGGACCGGGACTGACCGATTCAGAGCAAAACCAGCACGAAAAACGAAGAAATAAAATTTTTACAAGTGCAATAAAATTACGTAAATATAAAACTGAAGGTAAGCGATTATAACTAGAAATGGCCTGAATGCGGCACGAGAACGGTGTCTAATGATTAGACTACACAAATACTACAAGAAAAACTGTTTGAGATACTATGGACTTAATAAGGAGAGGATATAGGTGATTTCTATAAAACAGGGCTTTACCAATAGTGGTATAGACCACGGTTTCAAAGAAAAGTCGATTTTTCCTAATTCTGTGTGTTTTTCTTACAGGTTTTACCTGATTCGATGCTTGTGAACTGGGACTGACCGGCCGAGAGCAAAACAGCACGAAAAGGAAGAAACAAAAATGTTTAGAATTCCATTAAAATTACGTAAGTATAAAACTGAAGGTAAGCGATTATAACTAGAAATGGCCGAAATGTGGCGCAAGATGAGTATCTAACGATAAGGTTAAACGAATGCTACAATAAAAACAAATTTGGACTGATTGAGATTCTAATACACAAGATATCGGTGAATTCTATAAAACAGGGCTTTACCACTAAAACTCGGTTTCAAAGAAAAGTCGATTTTTCTAATTCTCAGTCTTTTCTTTCCAGGTTTCGCCTGATTCAAAGGTTGTGGACCGGGACTGACCTACCCAGAGCTAAACCAGCACGAAAACGAGGAAATAATTTTTTACAAGTGCAATAAAATTACGTAATTATAAAACTAAAAATAACAGATTATAACTAGAAATGGCCGTAATGCGGCGCAAGATGAGTATCTAACGATAAGGTTAAACAGATGCTACAATAAAAACAAATTTGGACTGCTTGAGATTCTAATACACAAGATATCGGTGAATTCTATAAAACAGGGCTGTACCACTATAACGCGTTTCAAAGAAAAAGTCGATTTTTCTAATTCTCAGTCTTTTCTTTCCAGGTTTCGCCTGATTCAAAGGTTGTGGACCGGGACTAACCTACCCAGAGCTAAACCAGCACGAAAAACGAAGAAATAAAAATTTTTACAAGTGCAATAAAATTACGTAATTATAAAACTAAAAATAACAGATTATAACTAGAAATGGCCGTAATGCGGCGCAAGATGAGTATCTAACGATAAGGTTAAACAGATGCTACAATAAAAACAAATTTGGACTGCTTGAGATTCTAATACACAAAGATATCGGTGAATTCCTATAAAACAGGACATCACCACTACACCTCGGTTTCAAAGAAAAAGTCGATTTTTTCCTAATTCTGTGTGTTTTTCTTACAGGTTTTACCTGATTCGATGCTTGTGAACTGGGACTGACCGGCCGAGAGCAAAAACAGCACGAAAAAAAAGAAACAAAAATGTTTAGAATTCCATTAAAATTACGTAAGTATAAAACTGAAGGTAAGCGATTATAACTAGAAATGGCCTGAATGCGGCACGAGAACGGTGTCTAATAATTAGACTACACAAATACTACAAGAAAAAACTGTTTGGAGATACTATGGACTTAATAACGAGAGGATATAGGTGATTTCCTATAAAACAGGGCTGTACCACTATAACGCGTTTCAAAGAAAAGTCGATTTTTCCTAATTCTCAGTCTTTTCTTTCCAGGTTTCGCTTGATTCAACGGTTGTGGACCGGGACTGACCTACCCAGAGCTAAACCAGCACGAAATACGAAGACATAAAAATTTTTACAAGTGCAATAAAATTACGTAATTATAAAACTAAAAATAACAGATTAGAACTAGAAATGGCCGTAATGCGGCGCAAGATGAGTATCTAACGATAAGGTTAAACGAATGCTACAATAAAAAACAAATTTGACTGCTTGAGATTCTAATACACAAAGATATCGGTGAATTCCTATAAAACAGGACATCACCACTACACCTCGGATTCAAAGAAAAGTCGATTTTTTCTAATTCTCAGTCTTTTCTTTCCAGGTTTCGCTTGATTCAACGGTTTTGGACCGGGACTGACCTACCAGAGCTAAACCAGCACGAAATACGAAGAAATAAAATTTTTACAAGTGCAATAAAATTACGTAAGTATAAAACTGAAGGTAGCGATTATAACTAGAAATGGCCTGAATGCGGCACGAGAACGGTGTCTAATGATTAGACTACACAAATACTACAAGAAAAAACTGTTTGAGATACTATGGACTTAATAACGAGGATATAGGTGATTTCTATAAAACAGGGCTTTACCAATAGTGGTATAGACCACGGTTTCAAAGAAAAGTCGATTTTTCCTAATTCTCAGTCTTTTCTTTCCAGGTTTCGCCTGATTCAAAGGTTGTGGACCGGGACTGACCGATTCAGAGCAAAACCAGCACGAAATACGAAGAAATAAAAATTTTTACAAGTGCAATAAAATTACGTAAGTATAAAACTGAAGGTAAGCGATTATAACTAGAAATGGCCGTAATGCGGCGCAAGATGAGCATCTAACGATAAGGTTAAACGAATGCTAAAACAGGGCTTTACCACTAAAACTCGGTTTCAAAGAAAAGTCGATTTTTCCTAATTCTCAGTCTTTTCTTTCCAGGTTTCGCTTGATTCAACGGTTGTGGACCGGGACTGACCTACCCAGAGCTAAACCAGCACGAAATACGAAGAAATAAAATTTTTACAAGTGCAATAAAATTACGTAATTATAAAACTAAAAATAACAGATTAGAATCCAGAAATGGCCGTAATGCGGCGCAAGATGAGTATCTAACGATAAGGTTAAACGAATGCTACAATAAAAACAAATTTGGACTGCTTGAGATTCTAATACACAAAGATATCGGTGAATTCCTATAAAACAGGACATCACCACTACACCTCGGTTTCAAAGAAAAGTCGATTTTTTCCTAATTCTCAGTCTTTTCTTTCCAGGTTTCGCTTGATTCAACGGTTTTGGACCGGGACTGACCTACCAGAGCTAAACCAGCACGAAAAACGAAGAAATAAAAATTTTTACAAGTGCAATAAAATTACGTAATTATAAAACTAAAAATAACAGATTATAACTAGAAATGGCCGAAATGTGGCGCAAGATGAGTATCTAACGATAAGGTTAAACGAATGCTACAATAAAAACAAATTTGGACTGATTGAGATTCTAATACACAAGATATCGGTGAATTCTATAAAACAGGACATCACCACTACACCTCAGTTTCAAAGAAAAAGTCGATTTTTCCTAATTCTGTGTGTTTTTCTTACAGGTTTTACCTGATTCGATGCTTGTGAACTGGGACTGACCGGCCGAGAGCAAAAACAGCACGAAAAAGGAAGAAACAAAAATGTTTAGAATTCCATTAAAATTACGTAAATATAAAACTGAAGGTAGCGATTATAACTAGAAATGGCCGAAATGTGGCGCAAGATGAGTATCTAACGATAAGGTTAAACGAATGCTAAAACAGGGCTTTACCACTAAAACTCGGTTTCAAAAGAAAAGTCGATTTTTTCTAATTCTGTGTGTTTTTCTTACAGGTTTTACCTGATTCGATGCTTGTGAACTGGGACTGACCGGCCGAGAGCAAAAACAGCACGAAAAAGGAAGAAACAAAAATGTTTAGAATTCCATTAAAATTACGTAAGCATAAAACTGAAGGTAAGCGATTATAACTAGAAATGGCCTGAATGCGGCACGAGAACGGTGTCTAATAATTAGACTACACAAATACTACAAGAAAAACTGTTTGGAGATACTATGGACTTAATAACGAGAGGATATAGGTGATTTCTATAAAACAGGGCTGTACCACTATAACGCGTTTCAAAGAAAAAGTCGATTTTTCCTAATTCTCAGTCTTTTCTTTCCAGGTTTCGCTTGATTCAACGGTTGTGGACCGGGACTGACCTACCCAGAGCTAAACCAGCACGAAATACGAAGAAATAAAATTTTTACAAGTGCAATAAAATTACGTAATTATAAAACTAAAAATAACAGATTAGAACTAGAAATGGCCGAAATGCGGCGCAAGATGAGTATCTAACGATAAGGTTAAACGAATGCTACAATAAAAACAAATTTGGACTGCTTGAGATTCTAATACACAAAGATATCGGTGAATTCCTATAAAACAGGACATCACCACTACACCTCGGTTTCAAAGAAAAGTCGATTTTTTCTAATTCTCAGTCTTTTCTTTCCAGGTTTCGCCTGATTCAAAGGTTGTGGACCGGGACTGACCCATCCAGAGCAAAACCAGCACGAAAAACGAAGAAATAAAAATTTTTACAAGTGCAATAAAATTACGTAATTATAAAACTAAAACAACAGATTAGAACTAGAAATGGCCGAAATGCGGCGCAAGATGAGTATTTAACGATAAGGTTAAACGAATGCTAAAACAGGGCTTTACCACTAAAACTCGGTTTCAAAGAAAAAGTCGATTTTTCCTAATTCTCAGTCTTTTCTTTCCAGGTTTCGCTTGATTCAACGGTTGTGGACCGGGACTGACCGATTCAGAGCAAAACCAGCACGAAAAACGAGGAAATAAAAATTTTTACAAGTGCAATAAAATTACGTAATTATAAAACTAAAAACAACAGATTAGAACTAGAAATGGCCGAAATGCGGCGCAAGATGAGTATCTAACGATAAGGTTAAACGAATGCTAAAACAGGGCTTTACCACTAAAACTCGGTTTCAAAGAAAAAGTCGATTTTTTCCTAATTCTCAGTCTTTTCTTTCCAGGTTTCGCTTGATTCAACGGTTGTGGACCGGGACTGACCTACCCAGAGCTAAACCAGCACGAAATACGAAGAAATAAATTTTTTACAAGTGCAATAAAATTACGTAATTATAAAACTAAAAATAACAGATTAGAATCCAGAAATGGCCGTAATGCGGCGCAAGATGAGTATCTAACGATAAGGTTAAACGAATGCTACAATAAAAAACAAATTTGGACTGCTTGAGATTCTAATACACAAAGATATCGGTGAATTCCTATAAAACAGGACATCACCACTACACCTCGGTTTCAAAGAAAAAGTCGATTTTTTCCTAATTCTCAGTCTTTTCTTTCCAGGTTTCGCCTGATTCAACGGTTTTGGACCGGGACTGACCGATTCAGAGCAAAACCAGCACGAAAAACGAGGAAATAATTTTTTTTACAAGTGCAATAAAATTACGTAAATATAAAACTGAAGGTAAGCGATTATAACTAGAAATGGCCTGAATGCGGCACGAGAACGGTGTCTAATGATTAGACTACACAAATACTACAAGAAAAACTGTTTGAGATACTATGGACTTAATAACGCGAGGATATAGGTGATTTCCTATAAAACAGGGCTTTACCAATAGTGGTATAGACCACGGTTTCAAAGAAAAAGTCGATTTTTTCCTAATTCTGTGTGTTTTTCTTACAGGTTTTACCTGATTCGATGCTTGTGAACTGGGACTGACCGGCCGAGAGCAAAAACAGCACGAAAAAGGAAGAAACAAAATGTTTAGAATTCCATTAAAATTACGTAAATATAAAACTGAAGGTAAGCGATTATAACTAGAAATGGCCTGAATGCGGCACGAGAACGGTGTCTAATGATTAGACTACACAAATACTACAAGAAAAACTGTTTGGAGATACTATGGACTTAATAACGAGAGGATATAGGTGATTTCTATAAAACAGGGCTTTACCAATAGTGGTATAGACCACGGTTTCAAAGAAAAAGTCGATTTTTCCTAATTTCAGTCTTTTCTTTCCAGGTTTCGCTTGATTCAACGGTTGTGGACCGGGACTGACCTACCCAGAGCTAAACCAGCACGAAATACGAAGAAATAAAAATTTTTACAAGTGCAATAAAATTACGTAATTATAAAACTAAAAATAACAGATTAGAACTAGAAATGGCCGTAATGCGGCGCAAGATGAGTATCTAACGATAAGGTTAAACGAATGCTACAATAAAAAACAAATTTGGACTGCTTGAGATTCTAATACACAAAGATATCGGTGAATTCCTATAAAACAGGACATCACCACTACACCTCGGTTTCAAAGAAAAAGTCGATTTTTTCCTAATTCTCAGTCTTTTCTTTCCAGGTTTCGCCTGATTCAACGGTTTTGGACCGGACTGACCTACCAGAGCTAAACCAGCACGAAATACGAAGACATAAAAATTTTTACAAGAGCAATAAAATTACGTAATTATAAAACTGAAGGTAGCGATTATAACTAGAAATGGCCGTAATGCGGCGCAAGATGAGTATCTAACGATAAGGTTAAACGAATGCTAAAACAGGGCTTTACCACTAAAACTCGGTTTCAAAGAAAAAGTCGATTTTTCCTAATTTCAGTCTTTTCTTTCCACATTTCGCCTGATTCAAAGGTTGTGGACCGGACTGACCTACCAGAGCTAAACCAGCACGAAAAACGAAGAAATAAAAATTTTTACAAGTGCAATAAAATTACGTAAGTATAAAACTGAAGGTAGCGATTATAACTAGAAATGGCCGAAATGCGGCGCAAGATGAAGTATCTAACGATAAGGTTAAACGAATGCTAAAACAGGGCTTTACCACTAAAACTCGGTTTCAAAGAAAAAGTCGATTTTTCCTAATTCTGTGTGTTTTTCTTACAGGTTTTACCTGATTCGATGCTTAATGAACTGGGACTGACCGGCCGAGAGCAAAACAGCACGAAAAGGAAGAAACAAAATGTTTAGAATTCCATTAAAATTACGTAAGTATAAAACTGAAGGTAGCGATTATAACTAGAAATGGCCGTAATGCGGCGCAAGATGAGTATCTAACGATAAGGTTAAACGAATGCTACAATAAAAACAAATTTGGACTGCTTGAGATTCTAATAATAAGACTACACAAATACTACAAGAAAAACTGTTTGGAGATACTATGGACTTAATAACGAGAGGATATAGGTGATTTCCTATAAAACAGGGCTGTACCACTATAACGCGTTTCAAAGAAAAAGTCGATTTTTCCTAATTCTCAGTCTTTTTCTTTCCAGGTTTCGCTTGATTCAACGGTTGTGGACCGGGACTGACCTACCCAGAGCTAAACCAGCACGAAATACGAAGAAATAAAAATTTTTACAAGTGCAATAAAATTACGTAATTATAAAACTAAAAATAACAGATTAGAATCCAGAAATGGCCGTAATGCGGCGCAAGATGAGTATCTAACGATAAGGTTAAACGAATGCTACAATAAAAACAAATTTGGACTGCTTGAGATTCTAATACACAAAGATATCGGTGAATTCTATAAAACAGGACATCACCACTACACCTCGGTTTCAAAGAAAAGTCGATTTTTCTAATTCTCAATCTTTTCTTTCCACATTTCGCCTGATTCAAGGTTGTGGACCGGGACTGACCCATCCAGAGCAAAACCAGCACGAAAAACGAAGAAATAAAAATTTTTACAAGAGCAATAAAATTACGTAATTATAAAACTAAAAACAACAGATTAGAACTAGAAATGGCCGAAATGCGGCGCAAGATGAGTATCTAACGATAAGGTTAAACGAATGCTACAATAAAAACAAATTTGACTGCTTGAGATTCTAATACACAAAGATATCGGTGAATTCTATAAAACAGGGCTTTACCACTAAAACTCGGTTTCAAAGAAAAAGTCGATTTTTCCTAATTCTCAGTCTTTTCTTTCCAGGTTTCGCCTGATTCAACGGTTTTGGACCGGGACTGACCTACCAGAGCTAAACCAGCACGAAAAACGAGGAAATAATTTTTTACAAGTGCAATAAAATTACGTAAATATAAAACTGAAGGTAAGCGATTATAACTAGAAATGGCCTGAATGCGGCACGAGAACGGTGTCTCATGATTAGACTACACAAATACTACACGAAAAACTGTTTGGAGATACTATGGACTTAATAACGAGGAGGATATAGGTGATTTCCGATAAAACAGGGCTTTACCACTAAAACTCGGTTTCAAAGAAAAAGTCGATTTTTCCTAATTTCAGTCTTTTCTTTCCAGGTTTCGCTTGATTCAACGGTTGTGGACCGGACTGACCTACCAGAGCTAAACCAGCACGAAAAACGAGGAAATAATTTTTTACAAGTGCAATAAAATTACGTAAGTATAAAACTGAAGGTAAGCGATTATAACTAGAAATGGCCGTAATGCGGCGCAAGATGAAGTATCTAACGATAAGGTTAAACGAATGCTACAATAAAAACAAATTTGGACTGCTTGAGATTCTAATACACAAGATATCGGTGAATTCTATAAAACAGGGCTGTACCACTATAACGCGTTTCAAAGAAAAGTCGATTTTTCTAATTCTCAATCTTTTCTTTCCACATTTCGCCTGATTCAACGGTTGTGGACCGGGACTGACCCATCCAGAGCAAAACCAGCACGAAAAACGAAGAAATAAAAATTTTTACAAGAGCAATAAAATTACGTAATTATAAAACTAAAAATAACAGATTAGAATCCAGAAATGGCCGTAATGCGGCGCAAGATGAGCATCTAACGATAAGGTTAAACGAATGCTAAAACAGGGCTTTACCACTAAAACTCGGTTTCAAAAGAAAAGTCGATTTTTCCTAATTCTCAGTCTTTTCTTTCCAGGTTTCGCCTGATTCAACGGTTTTGGACCGGGACTGACCGATTCAGAGCAAAACCAGCACGAAAAACGAGGAAATAATTTTTTTTACAAGTGCAATAAAATTACGTAAATATAAAACTGAAGGTAAGCGATTATAACTAGAAATGGCCTGAATGCGGCACGAGAACGGTGTCTAATGATTAGACTACACAAATACTACAAGAAAAAACTGTTTGAGATACTATGGACTTAATAACGAGGATATAGGTGATTTCTATAAAACAGGGCTTTACCAATAGTGGTATAGACCACGGTTTCAAAGAAAAAGTCGATTTTTTCCTAATTCTGTGTGTTTTTCTTACAGGTTTTACCTGATTCGATGCTTGTGAACTAGGACTGACCGGCCGAGAGCAAAAACAGCACGAAAAAGGAAGAAACAAAAATGTTTAGAATTCCATTAAAATTACGTAAGTATAAAACTGAAGGTAAGCGATTATAACTAGAAATGGCCTGAATGCGGCACGAGAACGGTGTCTAATAATTAGACTACACAAATACTACAAGAAAAAATTGTTTGGATATACTATGGACTTAATAACGAGAGGATATAGGTGATTTCCTATAAAACAGGGCTGTACCACTATAACGCGTTTCAAAGAAAAAGTCGATTTTTTCCTAATTCTCAGTCTTTTCTTTCCAGGTTTCGCTTGATTCAACGGTTGTGGACCGACTGACCTACCCAGAGCTAAACCAGCACGAAATACGAAGACATAAAAATTTTTACAAGTGCAATAAAAGTACGTAATTATAAAACTAAAACAACAGATTAGAACTAGAAATGGCCTGAATGCGGCACGAGAACGGTGTCTAATAATTAGACTACACAAATACTACAAGAAAAACTGTTTGAGATACTATGGACTTAATAACGAGGATATAGGTGATTTCTATAAAACAGGACATCACCACTACACCTCAGTTTCAAAGAAAAAGTCGATTTTTCTAATTCTCAGTCTTTTCTTTCCACATTTCGCCTGATTCAAAGGTTGTGGACCGGGACTGACCGATTCAGAGCAAAACCAGCACGAAATACGAAGACATAAAAATTTTTACAAGAGCAATAAAATTACGTAAGTATAAAACTGAAGGTAAGCGATTATAACTAGAAATGGCCGAAATGCGGCGCAAGATGAAGTATCTAACGATAAGGTTAAACGAATGCTACAATAAAAACAAATTTGGACTGCTTGAGATTCTAATACACAAGATATCGGTGAATTCTATAAAACAGGGCTTTACCACTAAAACTCGGTTTCAAAGAAAAGTCGATTTTTCTAATTCTCAGTCTTTTCTTTCCAGGTTTCGCCTGATTCAAAGGTTGTGGACCGGGACTGACCGATTCAGAGCAAAACCAGCACGAAAAACGAGGAAATAATTTTTTACAAGTGCAATAAAATTACGTAAGTATAAAACTGAAGGTAAGCGATTATAACTAGAAATGGCCTGAATGCGGCACGAGAACGGTGTCTAATGATTAGACTACACAAATACTACAAGAAAAACTGTTTGAGATACTATGGACTTAATAACGAGAGGATATAGGTGATTTCTATAAAACAGGGCTGTACCACTATAACGCGTTTCAAAGAAAAGTCGATTTTTCCTAATTCTCAGTCTTTTCTTCCAGGTTTCGCCTGATTCAACGGTTGTGGACCGGGACTGACCGATTCAGAGCAAAACCAGCACGAAAAACGAGGAAATAATTTTTTACAAGTGCAATAAAATTACGTAATTATAAAACTAAAAATAACAGATTAGAATCCAGAAATGGCCGTAATGCGGCGCAAGATGAGTATCTAACGATAAGGTTAAACGAACGCTACAATAAAAACAAATTTGACTGCTTGAGATTCTAATACACAAAGATATCGGTGAATTCTATAAAACAGGGCTTTACCACTAAAACTCGGTTTCAAAGAAAAAGTCGATTTTTCCTAATTCTCAGTCTTTTCTTCCAGGTTTCGCCTGATTCAAAGGTTGTGGACCGGGACTGACCGATTCAGAGCAAAACCAGCACGAAATACGAAGACATAAAAATTTTTACAAGAGCAATAAAATTACGTAAGTATAAAACTGAAGGTAAGCGATTATAACTAGAAATGGCCGAAATGCGGCGCAAGATGAGCATCTAACGATAAGGTTAAACAGATGCTACAATAAAAACAAATTTGACTGCTTGAGATTCTAATACACAAAGATATCGGTGAATTCCTATAAAACAGGACATCACCACTACACCTCGGTTTCAAAGAAAAGTCGATTTTTCTAATTCTCAGTCTTTTCTTTCCACATTTCGCCTGATTCAAAGGTTGTGGACCGGGACTGACCCACCAGAGCTAAACCAGCACGAAAAACGAGGAAATAAATTTTTACAAGTGCAATAAAATTACGTAAGTATAAAACTGAAGGTAGCGATTATAACTAGAAATGGCCTGAATGCGGCACGAGAACGGTGTCTAATGATTAGACTACACAAATACTACAAGAAAAACTGTTTGAGATACTATGGACTTAATAACGAGGATATAGGTGATTTCTATAAAACAGGGCTTTACCACTAAAACTCGGTTTCAAAGAAAAAGTCGATTTTTCCTAATTCTGTGTGTTTTTCTTACAGGTTTTACCTGATTCGATGCTTGTGAACTGGGACTGACCGGCCGAGAGCAAAAACAGCACGAAAAGGAAGAAACAAAATGTTTAGAATTCCATTAAAATTACGTAAGTATAAAACTGAAGGTAGCGATTATAACTAGAAATGGCCGTAATGCGGCGCAAGATGAGCATCTAACGATAAGGTTAAACGAATGCTAAAACAGGGCTTTACCACTAAAACTCGGTTTCAAAAGAAAAGTCGATTTTTCCTAATTCTCAGTCTTTTCTTTCCAGGTTTCGCTTGATTCAACGGTTGTGGACCGGGACTGACCTACCCAGAGCTAAACCAGCACGAAATACGAAGAAATAAAATTTTTACAAGTGCAATAAAATTACGTAATTATAAAACTAAAAATAACAGATTAGAACTAGAAATGGCCGAAATGCGGCGCAAGATGAGCATCTAACGATAAGGTTAAACGAACGCTACAATAAAAACAAATTTGACTGCTTGAGATTCTAATACACAAGATATCGGTGAATTCTATAAAACAGGGCTTTACCAATAGTGGTATAGACCACGGTTTCAAAGAAAAAGTCGATTTTTCCTAATTCTCAGTCTTTTCTTTCCACATTTCGCCTGATTCAACGGTTTTGGACCGGGACTGACCCATCCAGAGCAAAACCAGCACGAAAAACGAGGAAATAAATTTTTACAAGTGCAATAAAATTACGTAAATATAAAACTGAAGGTAGCGATTATAACTAGAAATGGCCTGAATGCGGCATCGAGAACGGTGTCTAATGATTAGACTACACAAATACTACAAGAAAAACTGTTTGAGATACTATGGACTTAATAACGAGGATATAGGTGATTTCTATAAAACAGGGCTTTACCAATAGTGGTATAGACCACGGTTTCAAAGAAAAGTCGATTTATTCTAATTCTGTGTGTTTTTCTTACAGGTTTTACCTGATTCGATGCTTGTGAACTGGGACTGACCGGCCGAGAGCAAAAACAGCACGAAAAGGAAGAAACAAAATGTTTAGAATTCCATTAAAATTACGTAATTATAAAACTAAAAATAACAGATTAGAACTAGAAATGGCCGTAATGCGGCGCAAGATGAGTATGTAACGATAAGGTTAAACGAATGCTAAAACAGGGCTTTACCAATAGTGGTATAGACCACGGTTTCAAAGAAAAGTCGATTTTTCCTAATTCTGTGTGTTTTTCTTACAGGTTTTACCTGATCTGATGCTTGTGAACTGGGACTGACCGGCCGAGAGCAAAAACAGCACGAAAAGGAAGAAACAAAATGTTTAGAATTCCATTAAAATTACGTAAGTATAAAACTGAAGGTAAGCGATTATAACTAGAAATGGCCTGAATGCGGCATCGAGAACGGTGTCTAATAATTAGACTACACAAATACTACAAGAAAAACTGTTTGAGATACTATGGACTTAATAACGAGGATATAGGTGATTTCTATAAAACAGGGCTTTACCACTAAAACTCGGTTTCAAAAGAAAAGTCGATTTTTCTAATTCTCAGTCTTTTCATTCCAGGTTTCGCCTGATTCAACGGTTTTGGACCGGGACTGACCTACCAGAGCTAAACCAGCACGAAAAACGAAGAAATAAAAATTTTACAAGTGCAATAAAATTACGTAATTATAAAACTAAAAATAACAGATTAGAACTAGAAATGGCCTGAATGCGGCACGAGAACGGTGTCTAATGATTAGACTACACAAATACTACAAGAAAAACTGTTTGGAGATACTATGGACTTAATAACGAGGATATAGGTGATTTCTATAAAACAGGGCTTTACCACTAAAACTCGGTTTCAAAGAAAAAGTCGATTTTTCCTAATTCTCAGTCTTTTCATTCCAGGTTTCGCCTGATTCAAAGGTTGTGGACCGGGACTGACCGATTCAGAGCAAAACCAGCACGAAAAACGAGGAAATAAATTTTTACAAGTGCAATAAAATTACGTAATTATAAAACTAAAAATAACAGATTAGAACTAGAAATGGCCTGAATGCGGCACGAGAACGGTGTCTAATATTTAGACTACACAAATACTACAAGATAAAACTGTTTGGAGATACTATGGACTTAATAACGAGAGGATATAGGTGATTTCCTATAAAACAGGGCTGTACCACTATAACGCGTTTCAAAGAAAAAGTCGATTTTTTCCTAATTTCAGTCTTTTCTTTCCAGGTTTCGCTTGATTCAACGGTTGTGGACCGACTGACCTACCCAGAGCTAAACCAGCACGAAATACGAAGACATAAAAATTTTACAAGTGCAATAAAATTACGTAAGTATAAAACTGAAGGTAAGCGATTATAACTAGAAATGGCCGTAATGCGGCGCAAGATGAGCATCTAACGATAAGGTTAAACGAATGCTAAAACAGGGCTTTACCAATAGTGGTATAGACCACGGTTTCAAAAAGTCGATTTTTCCTAATTTCAGTCTTTTCTTTCCACATTTCGCCTGATTCAAAGGTTGTGGACCGGGACTGACCTACCAGAGCTAAACCAGCACGAAAAACGAGGAAATAAATTTTTACAAGTGCAATAAAATTACGTAATTATAAAACTAAAAACAACAGATTAGAACTAGAAATGGCCGTAATGCGGCACAAGATGAGTATCTAACGATAAGGTTAAACGAATGCTAAAACAGGGCTTTACCACTAAAACTCGGTTTCAAAGAAAAAGTCGATTTTTCCTAATTCTCAGTCTTTTCTTTCCAGGTTTCGCTTGATTCAACAGTTTTGGACCGGGACTGACCGATTCAGAGCAAAACCAGCACGAAAAACGAGGAAATAAATTTTTACAAGTGCAATAAAATTACGTAAATATAAAACTGAAGGTAAGCGATTATAACTAGAAATGGCCTGAATGCGGCATCGAGAACGGTGTCTAATGATTAGACTACACAAATACTACAAGAAAAACTGTTTGAGATACTATGGACTTAATAACGAGAGGATATAGGTGATTTCCTATAAAACAGGGCTTTACCAATAGTGGTATAGACCACGGTTTCAAAGAAAAAGTCGATTTTTCCTAATTCTGTGTGTTTTTCTTACAGGTTTTACCTGATTCGATGCTTGTGAACTGGGACTGACCGGCCGAGAGCAAAAACAGCACGAAAAGGAAGAAACAAAATGTTTAGAATTCCATTAAAATTACGTAAGTATAAAACTGAAGGTAAGCGATTATAACTAGAAATGGCCTGAATGCGGCACGAGAACGGTGTCTAATAATTAGACTACACAAATACTACAAGAAAAAACTGTTTGGAGATACTATGGACTTAATAACGAATGGATATAGGTGATTTCCTATAAAACAGGACATCACCACTACACCTCGGTTTCAAAGAAAAAGTCGATTTTTTCCTAATTCTCAGTCTTTTCTTTCCAGGTTTCGCTTGATTCAACGGTTGTGGACCGGGACTGACCTACCCAGAGCTAAACCAGCACGAAATACGAAGACATAAAAATTTTTACGAGTGCAATAAAATTACGTAATTATAAAACTAAAAATAACAGATTAGAACTAGAAATGGCCGTAATGCGGCACAAGATGAGTATCTAACGATAAGGTTAAACGAATGCTACAATAAAAAACAAATTTGGACTGCTTGAGATTCTAATACACAAAGATATCGGTGTTTTCCTATAAAACAGGACATCACCACTACACCTCGGTTTCAAAGAAAAAGTCGTTTTTTTTCTAATTCTGTGTGTTTTTCTTACAGGTTTTACCTGATTTGATGCTTGTGAACTGGGACTGACCGGCCGAAAGCAAAAACAGCACGAAAAAGGAAGAAACAAAAATGTTTAGAATTCCATTAAAATTACGTAAGTATAAAACTGAAGGTAAGCGATTATAACTAGAAATGGCCTGAATGCGGCACGAGAACGGTGTCTAATGATTAGACTACACAAATACTACAAGAAAAAACTGTTTGAGATACTATGGACTTAATAACGCGAGGATATAGGTGATTTCCTATAAAACAGGGCTGTACCACTATAACGCGGTTTCAAAGAAAAAGTCGATTTTTCTAATTCTCAGTCTTTTCTTTCCAGGTTTCGCTTGATTCAACGGTTGTGGACCGGGACTGACCTACCAGAGCTAAACCAGCACGAAATACGAAGAAATAAATTTTTACAAGTGCAATAAAATTACGTAATTATAAAACTAAAAATAACAGATTAGAACTAGAAATGGCCGAAATGCGGCGCAAGATGAGTATCTAACGATAAGGTTAAACGAATGCTACAATAAAAACAAATTTGGACTGCTTGAGATTCTAATACACAAAGATATCGGTGAATTCTATAAAACAGGACATCACCACTACACCTCAGTTTCAAAGAAAAAGTCGATTTTTCTAATTCTCAGTCTTTTCTTTCCAGGTTTCGCCTGATTCAACGGTTTTGGACCGGGACTGACCGATTCAGAGCAAAACGAGCACGAAAACGAGGAAATAAATTTTTACAAGTGCAATAAAATTACGTAAATATAAAACTGAAGGTAAGCGATTATAACTAGAAATGGCCTGAATGCGGCACGAGAACGGTGTCTAATGATTAGACTACACAAATACTACAAGAAAAACTGTTTGAGATACTATGGACTTAATAACGAGAGGATATAGGTGATTTCCTATAAAACAGGGCTTTACCAATAGTGGTATAGACCACGGTTTCAAAGAAAAAGTCGTTTTTTCTAATTCTGTGTGTTTTTCTTACAGGTTTTACCTGATTCGATGCTTGTGAACTGGGACTGACCGGCCGAGAGCAAAACAGCACGAAAAGGAAGAAACAAAATGTTTAGAATTCCATTAAAATTACGTAAGTATAAAACTGAAGGTAAGCGATTATAACTAGAAATGGCCTGAATGCGGCACGAGAACGGTGTCTAATAATTAGACTACACAAATACTACAAGAAAAAATTGTTTGGAGATACTATGGACTTAATAACGAGAGGATATAGGTGATTTCTATAAAACAGGGCTGTACCACTATAACGCGTTTCAAAGAAAAAGTCGATTTTTCCTAATTCTCAGTCTTTTCTTTCCAGGTTTCGCTTGATTCAACGGTTTTGGACCGGGACTGACCTACCAGAGCTAAACCAGCACGAAATACGAAGACATAAAAATTTTTACAAGTGCAATAAAATTACGTAATTATAAAACTAAAAATAACAGATTAGAACTAGAAATGGCCGAAATGCGGCGCAAGATGAGTATCTAACGATAAGGTTAAACGAATGCTACAATAAAAACAAATTTGGACTGCTTGAGATTCTAATACACAAGATATCGGTGAATTCTATAAAACAGGACATCCACCACTACACCTCGGTTTCAAAGAAAAAGTCGTTTTTTTCTAATTCTGTGTGTTTTCTTACAGGTTTTACCTGATTTGATGCTTGTGAACTGGGACTGACCGGCCGAGAGCAAAACAGCACGAAAAAGGAAGAAACAAAATGTTTAGAATTCCATTAAAATTACGTAAGTATAAAACTGAAGGTAAGCGATTATAACTAGAAATGGCCTGAATGCGGCACGAGAACGGTGTCTAATGAATTAGACTACACAAATACTACAAGAAAAACTGTTTGGAGATACTATGGACTTAATAACGAGGATATAGGTGATTTCCTATAAAACAGGGCTGTACCACTATAACGCGGTTTCAAAGAAAAAGTCGATTTTTCTAATTCTCAGTCTTTTCTTTCCAGGTTTCGCTTGATTCAACGGTTTTGGACCGGGACTGACCTACCAGAGCTAAACCAGCACGAAATACGAAGAAATAAAATTTTTACAAGTGCAATAAAATTACGTAAGTATAAAACTGAAGGTAAGCGATTATAACTAGAAATGGCCTGAATGCGGCACGAGAACGGTGTCTAATAATTAGACTACGCAAATACTACAAGAAAAACTGTTTGGAGATACTATGGACTTAATAACGAGAGGATATAGGTGATTTCCTATAAAACAGGGCTGTACCACTATAACGTTGTTTCAAAGAAAAAGTCGATTTTTTCCTAATTCTCAGTCTTTTCTTTCCAGGTTTCGCTTGATTCAACGGTTGTGGACCGGGACTGACCTACCCAGAGCAAAACCAGCACGAAAAAGGAAGAAACAAAAATTTTTACAAGAGCAATAATATTACGTAATTATAAAACTATAAATAACAGATTAGAACTAGAAATGGCCGAAATGCGGCGCAAGATGAGTATCTAACGATAAGGTTAAATGAATGCTACAATAAAAAACGAATTTGGACTGCTTGAGATTCTAATACACAAAGATATCGGTGAATTCCTATAAAACAGGACATCACCACTACACCTCGGTTTCAAAGAAAAAGTCGATTTTTTTCTAATTCTCAGTCTTTTCTTTCCAGGTTTCGCCTGATTCAACGGTTTTGGACCGGGACTGACCGATTCAGAGCAAAACGAGCACGAAAAACGAGGAAATAATTTTTTTTACAAGTGCAATAAAATTACGTAAATATAAAACTGAAGGTAAGCGATTATAACTAGAAATGGCCTAAATGCGGCACGAGAACGGTGTCTAATGATTAGACTACACAAATACTACAAGAAAAACTGTTTGGAGATACTATGGACTTAATAACGAATGGATATAGGTGATTTCCTACAAAACAGGGCTTTACCAATAGTGGTATAGACCACGGTTTCAAAGAAAAGTCGATTTTTTCTAATTCTCAGTCTTTTCTTTCCACATTTCGCCTGATTCAACGGTTGTGGACCGGGACTGACCGATTCAGAGCAAAACCAGCACGAAAAACGAAGAAATAAAATTTTTTACATGTGCAATAAAATTACGTAATTATAAAACTAAAAACAACAGATTAGAACTAGAAATGGCCGAAATGCGGCGCAAGATGAGTATCTAACGATAAGGTTAAACGAATGCTAAAACAGGGCTTTACCACTAAAACACGGTTTCAAAGAAAAGTCGATTTTTCCTAATTCTCAGTCTTTTCTTTCCAGGTTTCGCTTGATTCAACGGTTGTGGACCGGGACTGACCTACCCAGATCTAAACCAGCACGATATACTAAGAAATAAAATTTTTTACAAGTGCAATAAAATTACGTAATTATAAAACTAAAAATAACAGATTAGAATCCAGAAATGGCCGAAATGCGGCGCACGATGAGTATCTAACGATAAGGTTAAACGAATGCTACAATAAAAAACAAATTTGGACTGCTTGAGATTCTAATACACAAAGATATCGGTGAATTCCTATAAAACAGGACATCACCACTACACCTCGGTTTCAAAGAAAAAGTCGATTTTTTCCTAATTCTCAGTCTTTTCTTTCCAGGTTTCGCTTGATTCAACGGTTGTGGACCGGGACTGACCTACCCAGAGCTAAACCAGCACGAAATACGAAGACATAAAAATTTTTACAAGTGCAATAAAATTACGTAATTATAAAACTAAAAATAACAGATTAGAACTAGAAATGGCCGTAATGCGGCGCAAGATGAGTATCTAACGATAAGGTTAAACGAATGCTACAATAAAAAACAAATTTGGACTGCTTGAGATTCTAATACACAAAGATATCGGTGAATTCCTATAAAACAGGACATCACCACTACACCTCGGTTTCAAAGAAAAGTCGATTTTTTCTAATTCTGTGTGTTTTTCTTACAGGTTTTACCTGATTCGATGCTTGTGAACTGGGACTGACCGGCCGAGAGCAAAACAGCACGAAAAAGGAAGAAACAAAATGTTTAGAATTCCATTAAAATTACGTAATTATAAAACTGAAGGTAAGCGATTATAACTAGAAATGGCCTGAATGCGGCATCGAGAACGGTGTCTAATAATTAGACTACACAAATACTACAAGAAAAACTGTTTGGAATACTATGGACTTAATAACGAGGAGGATATAGGTGATTTCTATAAAACAGGGCTGTACCACTATAACGCGGTTTCAAAGAAAAAGTCGATTTTTCTAATTCTCAGTCTTTTCTTTCCACATTTCGCCTGATTCAACGGTTGTGGACCGGGACTGACCCATCCAGAGCAAAACCAGCACGAAATACGAAGAAATAAAATTTTTACAAGTGCAATAAAATTACGTAATTATAAAACTAAAAATAACAGATTAGAACTAGAAATGGCCGTAATGCGGCGCAAGATGAGTATCTAACGATAAGGTTAAACGAATGCTACAATAAAAAACAAATTTGGACTGCTTGAGATTCTAATACACAAGATATCGGTGAATTCTATAAAACAGGACATCACCACTACACCTCGGTTTCAAAGAAAAAGTCGATTTTTTTCTAATTCTCAGTCTTTTCTTTCCACATTTCGCCTGATTCAAAGGTTGTGGACCGGGACTGACCCATCCAGAGCAAAACCAGCACGAAAAACGAAGAAATAAAATTTTTTACATGTGCAATAAAATTACGTAATTATAAAACTAAAAATAACAGATTAGAACTAGAAATGGCCGAAATGCGGCGCAAGATGAGTATCTAACGATAAGGTTAAACGAATGCTACAATAAAAACAAATTTGACTGCTTGAGATTCTAATACACAAAGATATCGGTGAATTCCTATAAAACAGGACATCACCACTACACCTCGGTTTCAAAGAAAAAGTCGATTTTTCTAATTCTCAGTCTTTTCTTTCCAGGTTTCGCCTGATTCAACGGTTTTGGACCGGGACTGACCGATTCAGAGCAAAACCAGCACGAAAAACGAAGAAATAAAATTTTTACAAGTGCAATAAAATTACGTAAATATAAAACTGAAGGTAAGCGATTATAACTAGAAATGGCCTGAATGCGGCATCGAGAACGGTGTCTAATGATTAGACTACACAAATACTACAAGAAAAAACTGTTTGAGATACTATGGACTTAATAACGAGGATATAGGTGATTTCTATAAAACAGGACATCACACTACACCTCGGTTTCAAAGAAAAAGTCGATTTTTCCTAATTCTGTGTGTTTTTCTTACAGGTTTTACCTGATTTGATGCTTGTGAACTGGGACTGACCGGCCGAGAGCAAAAACAGCACGAAAAAGGAAGAAACAAAATGTTTAGAATTCCATTAAAATTACGTAATTATAAAACTAAAAATAACAGATTAGAACTAGAAATGGCCGTAATGCGGCGCAAGATGAAGTATCTAACGATAAGGTTAAACGAATGCTAAAACAGGGCTTTACCAATAGTGGTATAGACCACGGTTTCAAAGAAAAGTCGATTTTTTCCTAATTCTCAGTCTTTTCTTTCCAGGTTTCGCCTGATTCAAAGGTTGTGGACCGGGACTGACCGGCCGAGAGCAAAAACAGCACGAAAAAGGAAGAAACAAAATGTTTAGAATTCCATTAAAATTACGTAAGTATAAAACTGAAGGTAAGCGATTATAACTAGAAATGGCCTGAATGCGGCACGAGAACGGTGTCTAATAATTAGACTACACAAATACTACAAGAAAAAATTGTTTGGAGATACTATGGACTTAATAACGAGGAGGATATAGGTGATTTCCTATAAAACAGGGCTGTACCACTATAACGCGTTTCAAAGAAAAAGTCGATTTTTCCTAATTCTCAGTCTTTTCTTTCCAGGTTTCCTTGATTCAACGGTTGTGGACCAGGACTGACCTACCAGAGCTAAACCAGCACGAAATACGGAGACATAAAAATTTTTACAAGTGCAATAAAATTACGTAATTATAAAACTAAAAATAACAGATTAGAACTAGAAATGGCCGTAATGCGGCGCAAGATGAAGTATCTAACGATAAGGTTAAACGAATGCTACAATAAAAACAAATTTGGACTGCTTGAGATTCTAATACACAAAGATATCGGTGAATTCCTATAAAACAGAACATCACCACTACACCTCGGTTTCAAAGAAAAAGTCGTTTTTCTAATTCTGTGTGTTTTTCTTACAGGTTTTACCTGATTTGATGCTTGTGAACTGGGACTGACCGGCCGAGAGCAAAAACAGCACGAAAAAGGAAGAAACAAAATGTTTAGAATTCCATTAAAATTACGTAAGTATAAAACTGAAGGTAAGCGATTATAACTAGAAATGGCCTGAATGCGGCACGAGAACGGTGTCTAATAATTAGACTACACAAATACTACAAGAAAAACTGTTTGGAGATACTATGGACTTAATAACGAGAGGATATAGGTGATTTCCTATAAAACAGAACATCACCACTACACCTCGGTTTCAAAGAAAAGTCGATTTTTCCTAATTCTCAGTCTTTTCTTCCAGGTTTCGCTTGATTCAACGGTTGTGGACCGGGACTGACCTACCAGAGCTAAACCAGCACGAAAAACGAAGAAATAAAAATTTTTACAAGTGCAATAAAATTACGTAAGTATAAAACTGAAGGAAAGCGATTATAACTAGAAATGGCCTGAATGCGGCACGAGAACGGTGTCTAATAATTAGACTACGCAAATACTACAAGAAAAAACTGTTTGGAGATACTATGGACTTAATAACGAGAGGATATAGGTGATTTCCTATAAAACAGGGCTGTACCACTATAACGTTGTTTCAAAGAAAAGTCGATTTTTCCTAATTCTCAGTCTTTTCTTTCAGGTTTCGCTTGATTCAACGGTTGTGGACCGGGACTGACCTACCAGAGCTAAACCAGCACGAAAAACGAAGAAATAAAAATTTTTACAAGAGCAATAAAATTACGTAATTATAAAACTAAAAACAACAGATTAGAACTAGAAATGGCCGAAATGCGGCGCAAGATGAGTATCTAACGATAAGGTTAAACGAATGCTAAAACAGGGCTGTACCACTATAACGCGGTTTCAAAGAAAAGTCGATTTTTTCCTAATTCTCAGTCTTTTCTTTCCAGGTTTCGCTTGATTCAACGGTTGTGGACCGGGACTGACCTACAGAGCTAAACCAGCACGAAATACGAAGAAATAATTTTTTACAAGTGCAATAAAATTACGTAATTATAAAACTAAAAATAACAGATTAGAACTAGAAATGGCCGAAATGCGGCGCAAGATGAGTATCTAACGATAAGGTTAAACGAATGCTACAATAAAAAACAAATTTGGACTGCTTGAGATTCTAATACACAAGATATCGGTGAATTCCTATAAAACAGAACATCACCACTACACCTCGGTTTCAAAGAAAAAGTCGTTTTTCTAATTCTGTGTGTTTTTCTTACAGGTTTTACCTGATTTGATGCTTGTGAACTGGGACTGACCGGCCGAGAGCAAAACAGCACGAAAAAGGAAGAAACAAAATGTTTAGAATTCCATTAAAATTACGTAAGTATAAAACTGAAGGTAAGCTGATTATAACTAGAAATGGCCTGAATGCGGCACGAGAACGGTGTCTAATAATTAGACTACACAAATACTACAAGAAAAAACTGTTTGGAGATACTATGGACTTAATAACGAGAGGATATAGGTGATTTCCTATAAAACAGGGCTGTACCACTATAACGCGGTTTCAAAGAAAAAGTCGATTTTTTCCTAATTCTCAGTCTTTTCTTTCCAGGTTTCGCTTGATTCAACGGTTGTGGACCGGGACTGACCTACCCAGAGCTAAACCAGCACGAAATACGAAGAAATAAAAATTTTTTTACAAGTGCAATAAAATTACGTAAGTATAAAACTGAAGGAAAGCGATTATAACTAGAAATGGCCTGAATGCGGCACGAGAACGGTGTCTAATAATTAGACTACGCAAATACTACAAGAAAAAACTGTTTGGAGATACTATGGACTTAATAACGAGAGGATATAGGTGATTTCCTATAAAACAGGGCTGTACCACTATAACGTTGTTTCAAAGAAAAGTCGATTTTTCTAATTCTCAGTCTTTTCTTTCCAGGTTTCGCTTGATTCAACGGTTGTGGACCGGGACTGACCTACCCAGAGCAAAACCAGCACGAAAAACGAAGAAATAAAATTTTTACAAGAGCAATAAAATTACGTAATTATAAAACTAAAAACAACAGATTAGAACTAGAAATGGCCGAAATGCGGCGCAAGATGAAGTATCTAACGATAAGGTTAAACGAATGCTAAAACAGGGCTGTACCACTATAACGCGGTTTCAAAGAAAAGTCGATTTTTTCCTAATTCTCAGTCTTTTTCTTTCCAGGTTTCGCTTGATTCAACAGTTTGTGGACCGGGACTGACCTACCAGAGCTAAACCAGCACGAAATACGAAGAAATAAAAATTTTTACAAGTGCAATAAAATTACGTAATTATAAAACTAAAAATAACAGATTAGAACTAGAAATGGCCGAAATGCGGCGCAAGATGAGTATCTAACGATAAGGTTAAACGAATGCTACAATAAAAACAAATTTGGACTGCTTGAGATTCTAATACACAAGATATCGGTGAATTCTATAAAACAGGACATCGCACTACACCTCGGTTTCAAAGAAAAAGTCGATTTTTCCTAATTCTCAGTCTTTTCTTTCCAGGTTTCGCCTGATTCAACGGTTTTGGACCGGGACTGACCGATTCAGAGCAAAACCAGCACGAAAAACGAAGAAATAAAATTTTTACAAGTGCAATAAAATTACGTAAGTATAAAACTGAAGGTAAGCGATTATAACTAGAAATGGCCTGAATGCGGCACGAGAACGGTGTCTAATGATTAGACTACACAAATACTACAAGAAAAACTGTTTGAGATACTATGGACTTAATAACGAGGATATAGGTGATTTCCTATAAAACAGGGCTGTACCACTATAACGCGTTTCAAAGAAAAAGTCGATTTTTCCTAATTCTCAGTCTTTTCTTTCCAGGTTTCGCTTGATTCAACGGTTGTGGACCGGGACTGACCTACCAGAGCTAAACCAGCACGAAATACGAAGACATAAAAATTTTTACAAGTGCAATAAAATTACGTAATTATAAAACTAAAAATAACAGATTAGAATCCAGAAATGGCCGTAATGCGGCGCAAGATGAGTATCTAACGATAAGGTTAAACGAATGCTACAATAAAAAACAAATTTGGACTGCTTGAGATTCTAATACACAAAGATATCGGTGAATTCCTATAAAACAGGACATCACCACTACACCTCGGTTTCAAAGAAAAAGTCGATTTTTTTCTAATTCTGTGTGTTTTTCTTACAGGTTTTACCTGATTCGATGCTTGTGAACTGGGACTGACCGGCCGAGAGCAAAACAGCACGAAAAGGAAGAAACAAAATGTTTAGAATTCCATTAAAATTACGTAAATATAAAACTGAAGGTAAGCGATTATAACTAGAAATGGCCTGAATGCGGCACGAGAACGGTGTCTAATAATTAGACTACACAAATACTACAAGAAAAAACTGTTTGGAGATACTATGGACTTAATAACGAGAGGATATAGGTGATTTCCTATAAAACAGGGCTGTACCACTATAACACGGTTTCAAAGAAAAAGTCGATTTTTCCTAATTCTCAGTCTTTTCTTTCCAGGTTTCGCTTGATTCAACAGTTTTGGACCGGGACTGACCTACCAGAGCTAAACCAGCACGAAATACGAAGAAATAAAATTTTTACAAGTGCAATAAAATTACGTAATTATAAAACTAAAAATAACAGATTAGAACTAGAAATGGCCGTAATGCGGCGCAAGATGAAGTATCTAACGATAAGGTTAAACGAATGCTACAATAAAAACAAATTTGGACTGCTTGAGATTCTAATACACAAGATATCGGTGAATTCCTATAAAACAGGACATCACCACTACACCTCGGTTTCAAAGAAAAAGTCGATTTTTCTAATTCTCAGTCTTTTCTTTCCACATTTCGCCTGATTCAAGGTTGTGGACCGGGACTGACCCATCCAGAGCAAAACCAGCACGAAAAACGAAGAAATAAAATTTTTACAAGAGCAATAAAATTACGTAATTATAAAACTAAAAATAACAGATTAGAACTAGAAATGGCCGAAATGCGGCGCAAGATGAGTATCTAACGATAAGGTTAAACGAATGCTAAAACAGGGCTTTACCACTAAAACTCGGTTTCAAAGAAAAAGTCGATTTTTCCTAATTCTCAGTCTTTTCTTTCAGGTTTCGCTTGATTCAGCAGTTTGTGGACCGGGACTGACCTACAGAGCTAAACCAGCACAGAAATACGAAGAAATAAAATTTTTACAAGTGCAATAAAATTACGTAATTATAAAACTAAAAATAACAGATTAGAACTAGAAATGGCCGAAATGCGGCGCAAGATGAAGTATCTAACGATAAGGTTAAACGAATGCTACAATAAAAACAAATTTGGACTGCTTGAGATTCTAATACACAAAGATATCGGTGAATTCCTATAAAACAGGACATCACCACTACACCTCGGTTTCAAAGAAAAAGTCGATTTTTCCTAATTCTCAGTCTTTTCATTCCAGGTTTCGCCTGATTCAGCAGTTTTGGACCGGGACTGACCGATTCAGAGCAAAACCAGCACGAAAAACGAGGAAATAAAATTTTTACAAGTGCAATAAAATTACGTAAATATAAAACTGAAGGTAAGCGATTATAACTAGAAATGGCCTGAATGCGGCACGAGAACGGTGTCTAATAATTAGACTACACAAATACTACAAGAAAAACTGTTTGAGATACTATGGACTTAATAACGAGGAGGATATAGGTGATTTCCTATAAAACAGGGCTTTACCAATAGTGGTATAGACCACGGTTTCAAAGAAAAAGTCGATTTTTCCTAATTCTGTGTGTTTTTCTTACAGGTTTTACCTGATTCGATGCTTGTGAACTGGGACTGACCGGCCGAGAGCAAAACAGCACGAAAAAGGAAGAAACAAAAATGTTTAGAATTCCATTAAAATTACGTAAGTATAAAACTGAAGGTAAGCGATTATAACTAGAAATGGCCTGAATGCGGCACGAGAACGGTGTCTAATAATTAGACTACACAAATACTACAAGAAAAACTGTTTGGAGATACTATGGACTTAATAACGAGAGGATATAGGTGATTTCCTATAAAACAGGGCTGTACCACTATAACGCGGTTTCAAAGAAAAAGTCGATTTTTCTAATTCTCAGTCTTTTCTTTCCAGGTTTCGCTTGATTCAACGGTTGTGGACCGGGACTGACCTACCCAGAGCTAAACCAGCACGAAATACGAAGAAATAATTTTTTATAAGTGCAATAAAATTACGTAAATATAAAACTGAAGGTAAGCGATTATAACTAGAAATGGCCTGAATGCGGCATCGAGAACGGTGTCTAATGATTAGACTACACAAATACTACAAGAAAAACTGTTTGAGATACTATGGACTTAATAACGAGGAGGATATAGGTGATTTCTATAAAACAGGGCTGTACCACTATAACGCGTTTCAAAGAAAAAGTCGATTTTTCCTAATTTCAGTCTTTTCTTTCCAGGTTTCGCCTGATTCAAAGGTTGTGGACCGGGACTGACCGATTCAGAGCAAAACCAGCACGAAATACGAAGACATAAAAATTTTACAAGTGCAATAAAATTACGTAAATATAAAACTGAAGGTAAGCGATTATAACTAGAAATGGCAGTAATGCGGCGCAAGATGAGTATCTAACGATAAGGTTAAACGAATGCTACAATAAAAACAAATTTGGACTGCTTGAGATTCTAATACACAAGATATCGGTGAATTCTATAAAACAGGGCTGTACCACTATAACACGGTTTCAAAGAAAAAGTCGATTTTTCCTAATTCTGTGTTTTTCTTACAGGTGCAATAAAATTACGTAAATATAAAACTGAAGGTAAGCGATTATAACTAGAAATGGCCTGAATGCGGCACGAGAACGGTGTCTAATGATTAGACTACACAAATACTACAAGAAAAACTGTTTGAGATACTATGGACTTAATAACGAGAGGATATAGGTGATTTCCTATAAAACAGGGCTTTACCAATAGTGGTATAGACCACGGTTTCAAAGAAAAAGTCGACTTTTTCCTAATTCTGTGTGTTTTTCTTACAGGTTTTACCTGATTCGATGCTTGTGAACTGGGACTGACCGGCCGAGAGCAAAAACAGCACGAAAAAGGAAGAAACAAAAATGTTTAGAATTCCATTAAAATTACGTAAGTATAAAACTGAAGGTAAGCGATTATAACTAGAAATGGCCTGAATGCGGCACGAGAACGGTGTCTAATAATTAGACTACACAAATACTACAAGAAAAATTGTTTGGAGATACTATGGACTTAATAACGAGGAGGATATAGGTGATTTCCTATAAAACAGGGCTGTACCACTATAACGCGGTTTCAAAGAAAAAGTCGATTTTTTCCTAATTCTCAGTCTTTTCTTTCCAGGTTTCGCTTGATTCAACGGTTGTGGACCGGGACTGACCTACCCAGAGCTAAACCAGCACGAAATACGAAGACATAAAAATTTTTACAAGTGCAATAAAATTACGTAATTATAAAACTAAAAATAACAGATTAGAACTAGAAATGGCCGAAATGCGGCGCAAGATGAGTATCTAACGATAAGGTTAAACAGATGCTACAATAAAAACAAATTTGGACTGCTTGAGATTCTAATACACAAAGATATCGGTGAATTCCTATAAAACAGGACATCACCACTACACCTCGGTTTCAAAGAAAAAGTCGTTTTTCTAATTCTGTGTGTTTTCTTACAGGTTTTACCTGATTTGATGCTTGTGAACTGGGACTGACCGGCCGAGAGCAAAACAGCACGAAAAAGGAAGAAACAAAATGTTTAGAATTCCATTAAAATTACGTAAATATAAAACTGAAGGTAAGCGATTATAACTAGAAATGGCCTGAATGCGGCACGAGAACGGTGTCTAATAATTAGACTACACAAATACTACAAGAAAAACTGTTTGGAGATACTATGGACTTAATAACGAGGAGGATATAGGTGATTTCCTATAAAACAGGGCTGTACCACTATAACACGGTTTCAAAGAAAAGTCGATTTTTCTAATTCTCAGTCTTTTCTTTCCAGGTTTCGCTTGATTCAACGGTTGTGGACCGGGACTGACCTACCCAGAGCTAAACCAGCACGAAATACGAAGAAATAAAATTTTTACAAGTGCAATAAAATTACGTAATTATAAAACTAAAAATAACAGATTAGAACTAGAAATGGCAGTAATGCGGCGCAAGATGAGTATCTAACGATAAGGTTAAACAGATGCTACAATAAAAACAAATTTGGACTGCTTGAGATTCTAATACACAAAGATATCGGTGAATTCCTATAAAACAGGACATCACCACTACACCTCAGTTTCAAAGAAAAAGTCAATTTTTCTAATTCTCAGTCTTTTCTTTCCACATTTCGCCTGATTCAAGGTTGTGGACCGGGACTGACCGATTCAGAGCAAAACCAGCACGAAAAACGAAGAAATAAAATTTTTACAAGTGCAATAAAATTACGTAATTATAAAACTAAAAATAACAGATTAGAACTAGAAATGGCCGAAATGCGGCGCAAGATGAGTATCTAACGATAAGGTTAAACAGATGCTACAATAAAAACAAATTTGGACTGCTTGAGATTCTAATACACAAAGATATCGGTGAATTCCTATAAAACAGGACATCACCACTACACCTCGGTTTCAAAGAAAAAGTCGATTTTTCTAATTCTCAGTCTTTTCATTCCAGGTTTCGCCTGATTCAACGGTTTTGGACCGGGACTGACCGATTCAGAGCAAAACCAGCACGAAAAACGAGGAAATAAAATTTTTACAAGTGCAATAAAATTACGTAAATATAAAACTGAAGGTAAGCGATTATAACTAGAAATGGCCTGAATGCGGCACGAGAACGGTGTCTAATAATTAGACTACACAAATACAACAAGAAAAACTGTTTGAGATACTATGGACTTAATAACGCGAGGATATAGGTGATTTCCTATAAAACAGGGCTTTACCAATAGTGGTATAGACCACGGTTTCAAAGAAAAAGTCGATTTTTCTAATTCTGTGTGTTTTTCTTACAGGTTTTACCTGATTCGATGCTTGTGAACTGGGACTGACCGGCCGAGAGCAAAAACAGCACGAAAAAGGAAGAAACAAAATGTTTAGAATTCCATTAAAATTACGTAAGTATAAAACTGAAGGTAGCGATTATAACTAGAAATGGCCTGAATGCGGCACGAGAACGGTGTCTAATAATTAGACTACACAAATACTACAAGAAAAACTGTTTGGAGATACTATGGACTTAATAACGAGGAGGATATAGGTGATTTCCTATAAAACAGGGCTGTACCACTATAACGCGGTTTCAAAGAAAAAGTCGATTTTTCTAATTCTCAGTCTTTTCTTTCCAGGTTTCGCTTGATTCAACGGTTGTGGACCGGGACTGACCTACCCAGAGCTAAACCAGCACGAAATACGAAGAAATAATTTTTTTTATAAGTGCAATAAAATTACGTAATTATAAAACTAAAAATAACAGATTAGAACTAGAAATGGCCGAAATGCGGCGCAAGATGAGTATCTAACGATAAGGTTAAACGAATGCTACAATAAAAAACAAATTTGGACTGCTTGAGATTCTAATACACAAAGATATCGGTGAATTCCTATAAAACAGGACATCACCACTACACCTCGGTTTCAAAAGAAAAAGTCAATTTTTTCTAATTCTCAGTCTTTTCTTTCCACATTTCGCCTGATTCAAGGTTGTGGACCGGGACTGAACCATCCAGAGCAAAACCAGCACGAAAAACGAAGAAATAAAATTTTTACAAGTGCAATAAAATTACGTAATTATAAAACTAAAACAACAGATTAGAACTAGAAATGGCCGAAATGCGGCGCAAGATGAGTATCTAACGATAAGGTTAAACGAATGCTAAAACAGGGCTTTACCACTAAAACTCGGTTTCAAAGAAAAAGTCGATTTTTCCTAATTCTGTGTGTTTTCTTACAGGTTTTACCTGATTCGATGCTTAATGAACTGGGACTGACCGGCCGAGAGCAAAAACAGCACGAAAAGGAAGAAACAAAATGTTTAGAATTCCATTAAAATTACGTAAGTATAAAACTGAAGGAAAGCGATTATAACTAGAAATGGCCTGAATGCGGCATCGAGAACGGTGTCTAATAATTAGACTACACAAATACTACAAGAAAAACTGTTTGGAGATACTATGGACTTAATAACGAGAGGATATAGGTGATTTCCTATAAAACAGGGCTGTACCACTATAACTCGGTTTCAAAGAAAAAGTCGATTTTTCTAATTCTCAGTCTTTTCTTTCAGGTTTCGCTTGATTCAACGGTTTTGGACCGGGACTGACCTACTTAGAGCAAAACCAGCACGAAAAACGAAGAAATAAAATTTTTACAAGTGCAATAAAATTACGTAAATATAAAACTGAAGGAAAGCGATTATAACTAGAAATGAACTGAATGCGGCACGAGAACGGTATCTAATGATTAGACTACACAAATACTACAAGAAAAACTGTTTGAGATACTATGGACTTAATAACGAGAGGATATAGGTGATTTCTATAAAACAGGGCTGTACCACTATAACGCGGTTTCAAAGAAAAAGTCGATTTTTTCCTAATTCTCAGTCTTTTCTTTCCAGGTTTCGCTTGATTCAACGGTTGTGGACCGGGACTGACCTACCCAGAGCTAAACCAGCACGAAATACGAAGAAATAAAATTTTTTTTACAAGTGCAATAAAATTACGTAAGTATAAAACTGAAGGAAAGCGATTATAACTAGAAATGGCCTGAATGCGGCACGAGAACGGTGTCTAATAATTAGACTACGCAAATACTACAAGAAAAAACTGTTTGGAGATACTATGGACTTAATAACGAGAGGATATAGGTGATTTCCTATAAAACAGGGCTGTACCACTATAACGTTGTTTCAAAGAAAAAGTCGATTTTTTCCTAATTCTCAGTCTTTTCTTTCCAGGTTTCGCTTGATTCAACGGTTGTGGACCGGGACTGACCTACCAGAGCTAAACCAGCACGAAAAACGAAGAAATAAAATTTTTACAAGTGCAATAAAATTACGTAATTATAAAACTAAAACAACAGATTAGAACTAGAAATGGCCGAAATGCGGCGCAAGATGAGTATCTAACGATAAGGTTAAACGAATGCTAAAACAGGGCTGTACCACTATAACGTTGTTTCAAAGAAAAAGTCGATTTTTCCTAATTCTCAGTCTTTTCTTTCCAGGTTTCGCTTGATTCAACGGTTGTGGACCGGGACTGACCTACAGAGCTAAACCAGCACGAAATACGAAGACATAAAAATTTTTACAAGTGCAATAAAATTACGTAATTATAAAACTAAAAATAACAGATTAAGAACTAGAAATGGCCGTAATGCGGCGCAAGATGAAGTATCTAACGATGAGGTTAAACGAATGCTACAATAAAAACAAATTTGGACTGCTTGAGATTCTAATACACAAAGATATCGGTGAATTCCTATAAAACAGGACATCACCACTACACCTCGGATTCAAAGAAAAAGTCGATTTTTCCTAATTCTGTGTGTTTTCTTACAGGTTTTACCTGATTTGATGCTTGTGAACTGGGACTGACCGGCCGAGAGCAAAAACAGCACGAAAAGGAAGAAACAAAATGTTTAGAATTCCATTAAAATTACGTAAGTATAAAACTGAAGGTAAGCGATTATAACTAGAAATGGCCTGAATGCGGCATCGAGAACGGTGTCTAATAATTAGACTACACAAATACTACAAGAAAAACTGTTTGGAGATACTATGGACTTAATAACGAGAGGATATAGGTGATTTCCTATAAAACAGGGCTGTACCACTATAACGCGGTTTCAAAGAAAAAGTCGATTTTTCCTAATTCTCAGTCTTTTTCTTTCCAGGTTTCGCTTGATTCAACGGTTGTGGACCGGGACTGACCTACAGAGCTAAACCAGCACGAAATACGAAGAAATAAATTTTTTATAGGTGCAATAAAATTACGTAATTATAAAACTAAAAATAACAGATTAGAACTAGAAATGGCAAAATGCGGCGCAAGATGAGTATCTAACGATAAGGTTAAACGAATGCTACAATAAAAACAAATTTGGACTGCTTGAGATTCTAATACACAAAGATATCGGTGAATTCCTATAAAACAGGACATCACCACTACACCTCAGTTTCAAAGAAAAGTCGATTTTTCTAATTCTGTGTGTTTTTCTTACAGGTTTTACCTGATTCGATGCTTGTGAACTGGGACTGACCGGCCGAGAGCAAAAACAGCACGAAAAAGGAAGAAACAAAAATGTTTAGAATTCCATTAAAATTACGTAAGTATAAAACTGAAGGTAGCGATTATAACTAGAAATGGCCGAAATGCGGCGCAAGATGAGTATCTAACGATAAGGTTAAACGAATGCTAAAACAGGGCTTTACCACTAAAACTCGGTTTCAAAGAAAAAGTCGATTTTTTCCTAATTCTCAGTCTTTTCTTTCCAGGTTTCGCTTGATTCAACGGTTGTGGACCGGGACTGACCTACCCAGAGCTAAACCAGCACGAAATACGAAGAAATAAATTTTTTTATAGGTGCAATAAAATTACGTAATTATAAAACTAAAAATAACAGATTAGAACTAGAAATGGCAAAAATGCGGCGCAAGATGAGTATCTAACGATAAGGTTAAACGAATGCTACAATAAAAAACAAATTTGGACTGCTTGAGATTCTAATACACAAAGATATCGGTTAATTCCTATAAAACAGGACATCACCACTACACCTCGGTTTCAAAGAAAAAGTCGATTTTTCCTAATTCTCAGTCTTTTCTTTCCAGGTTTCGCTTGATTCAACGGTTGTGGACCGGGACTGACCGATTCAGAGCAAAACCAGCACGAAAAACGAGGAAATAAATTTTTACAAGTGCAATAAAATTACGTAAATATAAAACTGAAGGTAAGCGATTATAACTAGAAATGGCCTGAATGCGGCACGAGAACGGTGTCTAATAATTAGACTACACAAATACAACAAGAAAAACTGTTTGAGATACTATGGACTTAATAACGAGGAGGATATAGGTGATTTCCTATAAAACAGGGCTTTACCAATAGTGGTATAGACCACGGTTTCAAAGAAAAAGTCGATTTTTCTAATTCTGTGTGTTTTTCTTACAGGTTTTACCTGATTCGATGCTTGTGAACTGGGACTGACCGGCCGAGAGCAAAAACAGCACGAAAAAGGAAGAAACAAAATGTTTAGGAATTCCATTAAAATTACGTAAGTATAAAACTGAAGGTAAGCGATTATAACTAGAAATGGCCTGAATGCGGCACGAGAACGGTGTCTAATAATTAGACTACACAAATACTACAAGAAAAAACTGTTTGTAGATACTATGGACTTAATAACGAGAGGATATAGGTGATTTCCTATAAAACAGGGCTGTACCACTATAACGCGGTTTCAAAGAAAAAGTCGATTTTTTCCTAATTCTCAGTCTTTTCTTTCCAGGTTTCGCTTGATTCAACGGTTGTGGACCGGGACTGACCTACCCAGAGCTAAACCAGCACGAAATACGAAGAAATAATTTTTTTTATAAGTGCAATAAAATTACGTAATTATAAAACTAAAAATAACAGATTAGAACTAGAAATGGCCGAAATGCGGCGCAAGATGAGTATCTAACGATAAGGTTAAACGAATGCTACAATAAAAAACAAATTTGGACTGCTTGAGATTCTAATACACAAAGATATCGGTGAATTCCTATAAAACAGGACATCACCACTACACCTCGGTTTCAAAGAAAAAGTCAATTTTTTTCTAATTCTCAGTCTTTTCTTTCCACATTTCGCCTGATTCAAAGGTTATGGACCGGGACTGAACCATCCAGAGCAAAACCAGCACGAAAAACGAAGAAATAAAATTTTTACAAGTGCAATAAAATTACGTAATTATAAAACTAAAAACAACAGATTAGAACTAGAAATGGCCGAAATGCGGCGCAAGATGAGTATCTAACGATAAGGTTAAACGAATGCTAAAACAGGGCTGTACCACTATAACGCGTTTCAAAGAAAAAGTCGATTTTTTCCTAATTCTCAGTCTTTTCTTTCCAGGTTTCGCTTGATTCAACGGTTGTGGACCGGGACTGACCTACCCAGAGCTAAACCAGCACGAAATACGAAGACATAAAAATTTTTACAAGGGCTTTACCACTAAAACTCGGTTTCAAAGAAAAAGTCGTTTTTTTTCTAATTCTGTGTGTTTTTCTTACAGGTTTTACCTGATTCGATGCTTGTGAACTGGGACTGACCGGCCGAGAGCAAAAACAGCACGAAAAAGGAAGAAACAAAAATGTTTAGAATTCCATTAAAATTACGTAAGTATAAAACTGAAGGTAAGCGATTATAACTAGAAATGGCCTGAATGCGGCACGAGAACGGTGTCTAATAATTAGACTACACAAATACTACAAGAAAAAACTGTTTGGAGATACTATGGACTTAATAACGAGAGGATATAGGTGATTTCCTATAAAACAGGGCTGTACCACTATAACTCGGTTTCAAAGAAAAAGTCGATTTTTTCCTAATTCTCAGTCTTTTCTTTCCAGGTTTCGCTTGATTCAACGGTTGTGGACCGGGACTGACCTACAGAGCTAAACCAGCACGAAAAACGAAGAAATAAAATTTTTACAAGTGCAATAAAATTACGTAAATATAAAACTGAAGGTAAGCGATTATAACTAGAAATGAACTGAATGCGGCACGAGAACGGTATCTAATGATTAGACTACACAAATACTACAAGAAAAACTGTTTGGAGATACTATGGACTTAATAACGAGGATATAGGTGATTTCCTATAAAACAGGGCTGTACCACTATAACGCGTTTCAAAGAAAAAGTCGATTTTTCCTAATTCTCAGTCTTTTCTTTCCAGGTTTCGCTTGATTCAACGGTTGTGGACCGGGACTGACCTACCAGAGCTAAACCAGCACGAAATACGAAGAAATAAAATTTTTACAAGTGCAATAAAATTACGTAAGTATAAAACTGAAGGAAAGCGATTATAACTAGAAATGGCCTGAATGCGGCACGAGAACGGTGTCTAATAATTAGACTACGCAAATACTACAAGAAAAAACTGTTTGGAGATACTATGGACTTAATAACGAGAGGATATAGGTGATTTCCTATAAAACAGGGCTGTACCACTATAACGTTGTTTCAAAGAAAAAGTCGATTTTTTCCTAATTCTCAGTCTTTTCTTTCCAGGTTTCGCTTGATTCAACGGTTGTGGACCGGGACTGACCTACCCAGAGCAAAACCAGCACGAAAAACGAAGAAATAAAATTTTTACAAGAGCAATAAAATTACGTAATTATAAAACTAAAAACAACAGATTAGAACTAGAAATGGCCGAAATGCGGCGCAAGATGAGTATCTAACGATAAGGTTAAACGAATGCTAAAACAGGGCTGTACCACTATAACGCGTTTCAAAGAAAAAGTCGATTTTTTCCTAATTCTCAGTCTTTTCTTTCCAGGTTTCGCTTGATTCAACGGTTGTGGACCGGGACTGACCTACCCAGAGCTAAACCAGCACGAAATACGAAGACATAAAAATTTTTACAAGTGCAATAAAATTACGTAATTATAAACCTAAAAATAACAGATTAGAACTAGAAATGGCCGTAATGCGGCGCAAGATGAGTATCTAACGATAAGGTTAAACGAATGCTACAATAAAAAACAAATTTGGACTGCTTGAGATTCTAATACACAAAGATATCGGTGAATTCCTATAAAACAGGACATCACCACTACACCTCGGTTTCAAAGAAAAAGTCGATTTTTTCCTAATTCTGTGTGTTTTCTTACAGGTTTTACCTGATTCGATGCTTGTGAACTGGGACTGACCGGCCGAGCAAAAACAGCACGAAAAAGGAAGAAACAAAAATGTTTAGAATTCCATTAAAATTACGTAAGTATAAAACTGAAGGTAAGCGATTATAACTAGAAATGGCCTGAATGCGGCACGAGAACTGTTTCTAATAATTAGACTACACAAATACTACAAGAAAAAACTGTTTGGAGATACTATGGACTTAATAACGAGAGGATATAGGTGATTTCCTATAAAACAGGGCTGTACCACTATAACGCGGTTTCAAAGAAAAAGTCGATTTTTTCCTAATTCTCAGTCTTTTCTTTCCAGGTTTCCCTTGATTCAACGGTTGTGGACCGGGACTGACCCATCCAGAGCAAAACCAGCACGAAAAACGAAGAAATAAAATTTTTACAAGTGCAATAAAATTACGTAATTATAAAACTAAAAATAACAGATTAGAACTAGAAATGGCCGTAATGCGGCGCAAGATGAGTATCTAACGATAAGGTTAAACGAATGCTACAATAAAAACAAATTTGGACTGCTTGAGATTCTAATACACAAAGATATCGGTGAATTCTATAAAACAGGACATCACCACTACACCTCGGTTTCAAAGAAAAAGTCGTTTTTCTAATTCTCAGTCTTTTCTTTCCACATTTCGCCTGATTCAAAGGTTGTGGACCGGGACTGAACCATCAGAGCAAAACCAGCACGAAAAACGAAGAAATAAAATTTTTACAAGTGCAATAAAATTACGTAATTATAAAACTAAAAACAACAGATTAGAACTAGAAATGGCCGAAATGCGGCGCAAGATGAGTATCTAACGATAGGTTAAACGAATGCTAAAACAGGGCTTTACCACTAAAACTCGGTTTCAAAGAAAAAGTCGTTTTTCTAATTCTGTGTGTTTTCTTACAGGTTTTACCTGATTCGATGCTAGTGAACTGGGACTGACCGGCCGAGAGCAAAAACAGCACGAAAAGGAAGAAACAAAAATGTTTAGAATTCCATTAAAATTACGTAAGTATAAAACTGAAGGTAAGCGATTATAACTAGAAATGGCCTGAATGCGGCACGAGAACGGTGTCTAATAATTAGACTACACAAATACTACAAGAAAAACTGTTTGGAGATACTATGGACTTAATAACGAGAGGATATAGGTGATTTCCTATAAAACAGGGCTGTACCACTATAACGCGTTTCAAAGAAAAAGTCGATTTTTCCTAATTCTCAGTCTTTTTCTTTCCAGGTTTCGCTTGATTCAACGGTTGTGGACCAGGACTGACCTACCAGAGCTAAACCAGCACGAAATACGAAGACATAAAAATTTTTACAAGTGCAATAAAATTACGTAATTATAAAACTAAAAATAACAGATTAAGAACTAGAAATGGCCGTAATGCGGCGCAAGATGAGTATCTAACGATAAGGTTAAACGAATGCTAAAACAGGGCTGTACCACTATAACGCGGTTTCAAAGAAAAAGTCGATTTTTCTAATTCTGTGTGTTTTCTTACAGGTTTTACCTGATTCGATGCTAGTGAACTGGGACTGACCGGCCGAGAGCAAAAACAGCACGAAAAGGAAGAAAACAAATTTGGACTGCTTGAGATTCTAATACACAAAGATATCCGGTGAATTCCTATAAAACAGGACATCACCACTACACCTCAGTTTCAAAGAAAAAGTCGTTTTTCTAATTCTCAGTCTTTTCTTTCCACATTTCGCCTGATTCAAAGGTTGTGGACCGGGACTGAACCATCCAGAGCAAAACCAGCACGAAAAACGAAGAAATAAAATTTTTACAAGTGCAATAAAATTACGTAATTATAAAACTAAAAACAACAGATTAGAACTAGAAATGGCCGAAATGCGGCGCAAGATGAAGTATCTAACGATAAGGTTAAACGAATGCTAAAACAGGGCTTTACCACTAAAACTCGGTTTCAAAGAAAAAGTCGTTTTTTTCTAATTCTCAGTCTTTTCTTTCCAGGTTTCCCTTGATTCAACGGTTGTGGACCAGGACTGACCTACCCAGAGCTAAACCAGCACGAAAAACGAAGAAATAAAATTTTTACAAGTGCAATAAAATTACGTAAGTATAAAACTGAAGGTAAGCGATTATAACTAGAAATGGCCTGAATGCGGCACGAGAACGGTGTCTAATAATTAGACTACACAAATACTACAAGAAAAACTGTTTGGAGATACTATGGACTTAATAACGAGAGGATATAGGTGATTTCCTATAAAACAGGGCTGTACCACTATAACGCGTTTCAAAGAAAAAGTCGATTTTTCTAATTCTCAGTCTTTTCTTTCCAGGTTTCGCTTGATTCAACGGTTGTGGACCAGGACTGACCTACCAGAGCTAAACCAGCACGAAATACGAAGAAATAAAATTTTTACAAGTGCAATAAAATTACGTAATTATAAAACTAAAAATAACAGATTAGAACTGAAATGGCCGTAATGCGGCGCAAGATGAAGTATCTAACGATAAGGTTAAACAGATGCTACAATAAAAACAAATTTGGACTGCTTGGAGATACTATGGACTTAATAACGAGGAGGATATAGGTGATTTCCTATAAAACAGGGCTGTACCACTATAACGTTTCAAAGAAAAAGTCGATTTTTCTAATTCTCAGTCTTTTCTTTCCAGGTTTCGCTTGATTCAACGGTTGTGGACCGGGACTGACCTACCAGAGCTAAACCAGCACGAAATACGAAGACATAAAAATTTTTACAAGTGCAATAAAATTACGTAATTATAAAACTAAAAATAACAGATTAGAACTAGAAATGGCCGTAATGCGGCGCAAGATGAAGTATCTAACGATAAGGTTAAACGAATGCTACAATAAAAACAAATTTGGACTGCTTGAGATTCTAATACACAAAGATATCGGTGAATTCCTATAAAACAAGGACATCACCACTACACCTCGGTTTCAAAGAAAAAGTCGTTTTTTTTCTAATTCTGTGTGTTTTTCTTACAGGTTTTACCTGATTCGATGCTTGTGAACTGGGACTGACCGGCCGAGAGCAAAAACAGCACGAAAAAGGAAGAAACAAAAATGTTTAGAATTCCATTAAAATTACGTAAGTATAAAACTGAAGGTAAGCGATTATAACTAGAAATGGCCTGAATGCGGCACGAGAACGGTGTCTAATAATTAGACTACACAAATACTACAAGAAAAAACTGTTTGGAGATACTATGGACTTAATAACGAGAGGATATAGGTGATTTCCTATAAAACAGGGCTGTACCACTATAACGCGGTTTCAAAGAAAAAGTCGATTTTTTCCTAATTCTCAGTCTTTTCTTTCCAGGTTTCGCTTGATTCAACGGTTGTGCACCGGGACTGACCTGCAGAGCTAAACCAGCACGAAATACGAAGAAATAAAATTTTTACAAGTGCAATAAAATTACGTAATTATAAAACTAAAAATAACAGATTAGAACTAGAAATGGCCGTAATGCGGCGCAAGATGAAGTATCTAACGATAAGGTTAAACGAATGCTACAATAAAAACAAATTTGGACTGCTTGAGATTCTAATACACAAAGATATCGGTGAATTCCTATAAAACAGGACATCACCACTACACCTCAGTTTCAAAGAAAAAGTCGATTTTTCTAATTCTCAGTCTTTTCTTTCCACATTTCGCCTGATTCAAAGGTTGTGGACCGGGACTGAACCATCCAGAGCAAAACCAGCACGAAAAACGAAGAAATAAAAATTTTTACAAGTGCAATAAAATTACGTAATTATAAAACTAAAAACAACAGATTAGAACTAGAAATGGCCGAAATGCGGCGCAAGATGAGTATCTAACGATAAGGTTAAACGAATGCTAAAACAGGGCTTTACCACTAAAACACGGTTTCAAAGAAAAAGTCGATTTTTCCTAATTCTCAGTCTTTTCTTTCCAGGTTTCGCTTGATTCAGCAGTTTGTGGACCGGGACTGACCTACCAGAGCTAAACCAGCACGAAATACGAAGAAATAATTTTTTACAAGTGCAATAAAATTACGTAATTATAAAACTAAAAATAACAGATTAAGAACTAGAAATGGCCGAAATGCGGCGCAAGATGAGTATCTAACGATAAGGTTAAACAGATGCTACAATAAAAACAAATTTGGACTGCTTGAGATTCTAATACACAAAGATATCGGTGAATTCCTATAAAACAGGACATCACCACTACACCTCGGATTCAAAGAAAAAGTCGATTTTTCCTAATTCTGTGTGTTTTTCTTACAGGTTTTACCTGATTTGATGCTTGTGAACTGGGACTGACCGGCCGAGAGCAAAAACAGCACGAAAAAGGAAGAAACAAAATGTTTAGAATTCCATTAAAATTACGTAAGTATAAAACTGAAGGTAAGCTGATTATAACTAGAAATGGCCTGAATGCGGCACGAGAACGGTGTCTAATAATTAGACTACACAAATACTACAAGAAAAACTGTTTGGAGATACTATGGACTTAATAACGAGAGGATATAGGTGATTTCCTATAAAACAGGGCTGTACCACTATAACGCGGTTTCAAAGAAAAAGTCGATTTTTCCTAATTCTCAGTCTTTTCTTTCAGGTTTCGCTTGATTCAACGGTTGTGGACCGGGACTGACCTACCAGAGCTAAACCAGCACGAAATACGAAGAAATAAAATTTTTACAAGTGCAATAAAATTGCGTAATTATAAAACTAAAAATAACAGATTAGAACTAGAAATGGCCGAAATGCGGCGCGAGATGAGTATCTAACGATAAGGTTAAACAGATGCTACACTAAAAACAAATTTGGACTGCTTGAGATTCTAATACACAAAGATATCGGTGAATTCCTATAAAACGGGACATCACCACTACACCTCAGTTTCAAAGAAAAAAGTCAATTTTTTCTAATTCTCAGTCTTTTCTTTCCACATTTCGCCTGATTCAAAGGTTGTGGACCGGGACTGAACCATCCAGAGCAAAACCAGCACGAAAAACGAAGAAATAAAAATTTTTACAAGTGCAATAAAATTACGTAATTATAAAACTAAAAACAACAGATTAGAATCCAGAAATGGCCGAAATGCGGCGCAAGATGAGTATCTAACGATAAGGTTAAACGAATGCTAAAACAGGGCTTTACCACTAAAACTCGGTTTCAAAGAAAAAGTCGATTTTTCCTAATTCTGTGTGTTTTTCTTACAGGTTTTACCTGATTCGATGCTTAATGAACTGGGACTGACCGGCCGAGAGCAAAAACAGCACGAAAAAGGAAGAAACAAAATGTTTAGAATTCCATTAAAATTACGTAAGTATAAAACTGAAGGTAAGCGATTATAACTAGAAATGAACTGAATGCGGCACGAGAACGGTGTCTAATAATTAGACTACACAAATGCTACAAGAAAAACTGTTTGGAGATACTATGGACTTAATAACGAGAGGATATAGGTGATTTCTATAAAACAGGGCTGTACCACTATAACTCGGTTTCAAAGAAAAAGTCGATTTTTCCTAATTCTCAGTCTTTTCTTTCCAGGTTTCCTTGATTCAACGGTTGTGGACCGGGACTGACCTACCCAGAGCTAAACCAGCACGAAAAACGAGGAAATAAAATTTTTTACAAGTGCAATAAAATTACGTAAATATAAAACTGAAGGTAAGCGATTATAACTAGAAATGAACTGAATGCGGCACGAGAACGGTATCTAATGATTAGACTACACAAATACTACAAAGAAAAACTGTTTGAGATACTATGGACTTAATAACGAGGATATAGGTGATTTCCTATAAAACAGGGCTGTACCACTATAACGCGGTTTCAAAGAAAAAGTCGATTTTTCTAATTCTCAGTCTTTTCTTTCCAGGTTTCGCTTGATTCAACGGTTGTGGACCGGGACTGACCTACTTAGAGCAAAACCAGCACGAAATACGAAGAAATAAAATTTTTTACAAGTGCAATAAAATTACGTAAGTATAAAACTGAAGGTAGCGATTATAACTAGAAATGGCCTGAATGCGGCACGAGAACGGTGTCTAATAATTAGACTACGCAAATACTACAAGAAAAACTGTTTGGAGATACTATGGACTTAATAACGAGAGGATATAGGTGATTTCCTATAAAACAGGGCTGTACCACTATAACGTTGTTTCAAAGAAAAAGTCGATTTTTTCTAATTCTCAGTCTTTTCTTTCCAGGTTTCGCTTGATTCAACGGTTGTGGACCGGGACTGACCTACCCAGAGCTAAACCAGCACGAAAAACGAAGAAATAAAATTTTACAAGAGCAATAAAATTACGTAATTATAAAACTAAAAACAACAGATTAGAACTAGAAATGGCCGAAATGCGGCGCAAGATGATATCTAACGATAAGGTTAAACGAATGCTAAAACAGGGCTGTACCACTATAACGCGTTTCAAAGAAAAAGTCGATTTTTCTAATTCTCAGTCTTTTTCTTTCCAGGTTTCCTTGATTCAACGGTTGTGGACCGACTGACCTACCCAGAGCTAAACCAGCACGAAATACGAAGACATAAAAATTTTACAAGTGCAATAAAATTACGTAATTATAAAACTAAAAATAACAGATTAGAACTAGAAATGGCCGTAATGCGGCGCAAGATGATATCTAACGATAAGGTTAAACAGATGCTACAATAAAAACAAATTTGGACTGCTTGAGATTCTAATACACAAAGATATCGGTGAATTCTATAAAACAGGACATCACCACTACACCTCGGATTCAAAGAAAAAGTCGATTTTTCTAATTCTGTGTGTTTTCTTACAGGTTTTACCTGATTTGATGCTTAATGAACTGGGACTGACCGGCCGAGAGCAAAAACAGCACGAAAAAGGAAGAAACAAAAATGTTTAGAATTCCATTAAAATTACGTAAGTATAAAACTGAAGGTAAGCGATTATAACTAGAAATGGCCTGAATGCGGCTTTGAGAACGGTGTCTAATAATTAGACTACACAAATACTACAAGAAAAACTGTTTGGAGATACTATGGACTTAATAACGAGAGGATATAGGTGATTTCCTATAAAACAGGGCTGTACCACTATAACGCGGTTTCAAAGAAAAAGTCGATTTTTCCTAATTCTCAGTCTTTTCTTTCCAGTTTTCGCTTGATTCAACGGTTGTGGACCGGGACTGACCTACCCAGAGCTAAACCAGCACGAAATACGAAGAAATAAAATTTTACAAGTGCAATAAAATTACGTAATTATAAAACTAAAAATAACAGATTAGAACTAGAAATGGCCGAAATGCGGCGCGAGATGAGTATCTAACGATAAGGTTAAACAGATACTACAATAAAAACAAATTTGGACTGCTTGAGATTCTAATACACAAAGATATCGGTGAATTCCTATAAAACAGGACATCACCACTACACCTCGGTTTCAAAGAAAAAGTCGATTTTTTTCTAATTCTCAGTCTTTTCTTTCCAGGTTTCGCCTGATTCAACGGTTTTGGACCGGGACTGACCGATTCAGAGCAAAACCAGCACGAAAAACGAGGAAATAATTTTTTTTACAAGTGCAATAAAATTACGTAAATATAAAACTGAAGGTAAGCGATTATAACTAGAAATGGCCTAAATGCGGCACGAGAACGGTGTCTAATGATTAGACTACACAAATACTACAAGAAATAACTGTTTGAGATACTATGGACTTAATAACGAATGGATATAGGTGATTTCCTACAAAACAGGGCTTTACCAATAGTGGTATAGACCACGGTTTCAAAGAAAAAGTCGATTTTTTCCTAATTCTGTGTGTTTTTCTTACAGGTTTTACCTGATTCGATGCTTGTGAACTGGGACTGACCGGCCGAGAGCAAAAACAGCACGAAAAAGGAAGAAACAAAAATGTTTAGAATTCCATTAAAATTACGTAAGTATAAAACTGAAGGTAAGCGATTATAACTAGAAATGGCCTGAATGCGGCTTTGAGAACGGTGTCTAATAATTAGACTACACAAATACTACAGAAAAACTGTTTGGAGATACTATGGACTTAATAACGAGGATATAGGTGATTTCTATAAAACAAGTTTTCAAAGAAAATATTTTGTATTTTGTATAAGAACAATTGGTTTCAAAGAAAAAGTCGATTTTTCCTAATTCTCAGTCTTTTCTTTCCAGGTTTCCCTTGATTCAACGGTTTTGGACCGGGACTGACCTACCAGAGCTAAACCAGCACGAAATACGAAGAAATAAAATTTTTACAAGTGCAATAAAATTACGTAATTATAAAACTAAAAATAACAGATTAAGAACTAGAAATGGCCGTAATGCGGCGCAAGATGAAGTATCTAACGATAAGGTTAAACGAATGCTACAATAAAAACAAATTTGGACTGCTTGAGATTCTAATACACAAAGATATCGGTGAATTTTTTCTAATTCTCAGTCTTTTCTTTCCACATTTCGCCTGATTCAAAGGTTGTGGACCGGGACTGAACCATCCAGAGCAAAACCAGCACGAAAAACGAAGAAATAAAATTTTTACAAGTGCAATAAAATTACGTAATTATAAAACTAAAAATAACAGATTAGAACTAGAAATGGCCGAAATGCGGCGCAAGATGAGTATCTAACGATAAGGTTAAACGAATGCTACAATAAAAAACAAATTTGGACTGCTTGAGATTCTAATACACAAAGATATCGGTGAATTCCTATAAAACAGGACATCACCACTACACCTCGGTTTCAAAGAAAAAGTCGATTTTTTTCTAATTCTCAGTCTTTTCTTTCCAGGTTTCGCCTGATTCAACGGTTTTGGACCGGGACTGACCGATTCAGAGCAAAACCAGCACGAAAAACGAGGAAATAATTTTTTTTACAAGTGCAATAAAATTACGTAAATATAAAACTGAAGGTAAGCGATTATAACTAGAAATGGCCTGAATGCGGCACGAGAACGGTGTCTAATGATTAGACTACACAAATACTACAAGAAAAACTGTTTGAGATACTATGGACTTAATAACGAGGATATAGGTGATTTCCTATAAAACAGGGCTTTACCAATAGTGGTATAGACCACGGTTTCAAAGAAAAGTCGATTTTTCCTAATTCTGTGTGTTTTCTTACAGGTTTTCCTGATTCGATGCTTGTGAACTGGGACTGACCGGCCGAGAGCAAAACAGCACGAAAAACGAAGAAATAAAATTTTTACAAGTGCAATAAAATTACGTAATTATAAAACTAAAAATAACAGATTAGAACTAGAAATGGCCGTAATGCGGCGCAAGATGAGTATCTAACGATAAGGTTAAACAGATGCTACAATAAAAACAAATTTGGACTGCTTGAGATTCTAATACACAAGATATCGGTGAATTCCTATAAAACAGGACATCACCACTACACCTCGGTTTCAAAGAAAAAGTCGATTTTTTCCTAATTCTCAGTCTTTTCTTTCCAGGTTTCGCCTGATTCAACTGTTTTGGGCCGGGACTGACCGATTCAGAGCAAAACCAGCACGAAAAACGAGGAAATAATTTTTTTTACAAGTACAATAAAATTACGTAAATATAAAACTGAAGGTAAGCGATTATAACTAGAAATGGCCTGAATGCGGCACGAGAACGGTGTCTAATAATTAGACTACACAAATACTACAAGAAAAAACTGTTTGGAGATACTATGGACTTAATAACGAGAGGATATAGGTGATTTCCTATAAAACAGGGCTGTACCCCTATAACGCGTTTCAAAGAAAAAGTCGATTTTTTCCTAATTCTCAGTCTTTTCTTTCCAGGTTTCGCTTGATTCAACGGTTGTGGACCGGGACTGACCTACCAGAGCTAAACCAGCACGAAATACGAAGACATAATTTTTTTACAAGTGCAATAAAATTACGTAATTATAAAACTAAAAATAACAGATTAGAACTAGAAATGGCCGTAATGCGGCGCAAGATGAGGTATCTAACGATAAGGTTAAACAGATGCTACAATAAAAACAAATTTGGACTGCTTGAGATTCTAATACACAAAGATATCGGTGAATTCTATAAAACAGGACATCCACCACTACACCTCGGTTTTCAAAGAAAAAGTCGATTTTTCTAATTCTGTGTGTTTTCTTACAGGTTTTACCTGATTCGATGCTTGTGAACTGGGACTGACCGGCCGAGAGCAAAACAGCACGAAAAGGAAGAAACAAAATGTTTAGAATTCCATTAAAATTACATAAGTATAAAACTGAAGGTAGCGATTATAACTAGAAATGGCCTGAATGCGGCACGAGAACGGTGTCTAATAATTGAACTACACAAATACTACAAGAAAAAACTGTTTGGAGATACTATGGACTTAATAACGAGAGGATATAGGTGATTTCCTATAAAACAGGGCTGTACCACTATAACGCGGTTTCAAAGAAAAAGTCGATTTTTCCTAATTCTCAGTCTTTTCTTTCCAGGTTTCGCTTGATTCAACGGTTGTGGACCAGGACTGACCTACAGAGCTAAACCAGCACGAAATACGAAGAAATAAAATTTTTACAAGTGCAATAAAATTACGTAAGTATAAAACTGAAGGAAAGCGATTATAACTAGAAATGGCCTGAATGCGGCACGAGAACGGTGTCTAATAATTGAACTACACAAATACTACAAGAAAAACTGTTTGGAGATACTATGGACTTAATAACGAGAGGATATACGTGATTTCCTATAAAACAGGGCTGTACCACTATAACACGGTTTCAAAGAAAAAGTCGATTTTTTCCTAAGTCTCAGTCTTTTCTTTCCAGGTTTCGCTTGATTCAACGGTTGTGGACCGGGACTGACCTACAGAGCTAAACCAGCACGAAATACGAAGAAATAAAAATTTTTACAAGTGCAATAAAATTACGTAATTATAAAACTAAAAATAACAGATTAGAACTAGAAATGGCCGTAATGCGGCGCAAGATGAAGTATCTAACGATAAGGTTAAACGAATGCTACAATAAAAACAAATTTGGACTGCTTGAGATTCTAATACACAAAGATATCGGTGAATTCCTATAAAACAGGACATCACCACTACCTCGGTTTCAAAGGAAAAGTCGATTTTTTCCTAATTCTCAGTCTTTTCTTTCCACATTTCGCCTGATTCAAGGTTGTGGACCGGGACTGACACATCAGAGCAAAACCAGCACGAAAAACGAAGAAATAAAATTTTTACAAGTGCAATAAAATTACGTAATTATAAAACTAAAAACAACAGATTAGAACTAGAAATGGCCGAAATGCGGCGCAAGATGAGTATCTAACGATAAGGTTAAACGAATGCTAAAACAGGGCTTTACCACTAAAACTCGGTTTCGAAAAGTCGATTTTTCCTAATTCTCAGTCTTTTCTTTCCAGGTTTCGCTGATTCAGCAGTTTGTGGACCGGGACTGAACCATCAGAGCAAAACCAGCACGAAAAACGAAGAAATAAAATTTTTACAAGTGCAATAAAATTGCGTAATTATAAAACTAAAACAACAGATTAGAACTAGAAATGGCCGAAATGCGGCGCAAGATGAGTATCAACGATAAGGTTAAACGGAATGCTAAAGGGGCTTTACCACAAAACTCGGTTTCAAAGAAAAGTCGATTTTTCCTAAGTCTCAGTCTTTTCTTTCCAGGTTTCGCTTGATTCAACGGTTGTGGACTGGGACTGACCTACCAGAGCTAAACCAACTGAAATACAGAAGAAATAAAAAATTTTTACAAGTGCAATAAAATTACGTAAGTATAAAACTAAAAATAACAGATTAGAACTAGAAATGGCCGTAATGCGGCGCAAGATGAAGTATCTAACGATAAGGTTAAACAGATGCTACAATAAAAACAAATTTGGACTGCTTGAGATTCTAATACACAAGATATCGGTGAATTCCTATAAAACAGGACATCACCACTACCTCGGTTTCAAAGAAAAGTCGATTTTTCTAATTCTGTGTGTTTTTCTTACAGGTTTTACCTGATTCGATGATTGTGAACTGGGACTGACCGGCCGAGAGCAAAAACAGCACGAAAAGGGAAGAAGAAAGCATACATGCGCAGTTACCTTGAGGGTAAAAGAGGGATCAGGCATTGTATATTAACATTAAGCATGTCAGAGACGATATCGCCGTGACCACCATACCTGCAATAGTTCTGATATGATAATTCCTGAAATCGCTGCTGCCTCAGTAATAAAGGATGCTCAACAAAGCTCTCAAATTTTGAAGGCTCAGTTCGTGATTCGGTCTTAAAGTAAAGCCGTGGCTAAAGATACCCTGTGCTCGTCTCTTCTCTTCCCAAAATGAGTTGCGCGGCATATGCTGGCTCTGAAGGAAATTTCAAGTGGAGTTGGAAGCCATTTGCGCAGCAGCACCACTGGATGCGTCCGCTGACATATGCGGCATTTGGAAGGAGCGGCAAAATTTGGAAGTGTAATGGCGACTGCCCAAACTTTTAAATCGTTCTTAGCTCCGCTCTCCATATTGCAATGCTCGTTGCCGCAGGCCGCAGCACCGCCATGTGTCAATACAAATTAAACCTAGTCGTGTTAATATTAAAACAACTATACAAATTTATGTTTTCTAATTTTATGTATCCGGGGAAAGGCAACAAAATGAGGTGCGCATTGGGAATGACGATACGTCGTTCTCAGTGCCCAATATTGCGGAAGTGGAAGGTGCATTTCTCCTTGATTTCTGTATCCGGGGAAAGGCAACAAAATGAGGTATGCATTGGGAACTGGTGGCGATACACGTCGTTCTCAGTGCTTGCCCAATGCATAGTGAAGTTGCATTTCTCCTTGATCAAAGTATCCGGGGAAAGGCAACAAAATGAAAGAGGTGCGCATTGGGAACTGGTGGCGATAAGTCGTTCTCAGTGCCCAATGCGCGAATGAAAGAGTTGCATTTCTCCTTGATCAAAGTATCCGGGGAAAGCGCAGTTACCT
>JAGSMU010000177.1:0-63238 GCA_029286865.1 Teinopalpus imperialis
TGAGGGTAAAAGAGGGATCAGGCATTGTATATTAACATTAAGCACATGTCAAGAGACGATATCGCCGTGACCACCATACCTGCAATAGTTCCTGATATGATAATTCCTGAAATCGCTGCTGCCTCAGTAATAAAGGATGCTTCAACAAAGCTCTCAAATTTTGAGAGGCTCCAGTTCGTGAATCGGCCTTAAGTAAAGCCGTGGCTAAAGATACCCTGTGCTCGTCTCTTCTCTTCCCAAAATGAGTTGCACTGACGCCATATACTGGCTCTGAAGGAAATTTCAAGTGGAGTTGTAGGCTCCATTTGCGCGGCGGCACCACTGGATGCGTCCGCTGACATATGCGGCATTTGGAAAGAACGCGGCAAAATTTGGAAGTGTGGCGACTGCCCAAACTTTTAAATCGTTCTTAGCTCCGCTCTCCACATGTGCAATGCTCGTTGCCCGCAGGCCGCGGCACCGCCATGTGTCAATACAATTAAACCTAGTCGTGTTAATATTAAAACAACTATACAAATTTATGTTTTCTAATTTTATGTATCCGGGGGAAAGGCAACAAAATGAGGGTGCGCATTGGGAACTGGTGACGATACGTCGTTCTCAGTGCCCAATGTGCGGGTGGAGGTTGCATTTCTCCTTGATTTCTGTATCCGGGGGAAAGGCAACAAAATGAGGGTGTGCATTGGGAACTGGTGGCGATACGTCGTTCTCAGTGCCCAATGCGCGGGTGGAGGTTGCATTTCTCCTTGATCAAAGTATCCGGGGGAAAGGCAACAAAATGAGGGTGCGCATTGGGAACTGGTGGCGATAAGTCGTTCTCAGTGCCCAATGCGCGGGTGGAGGTTGCATTTCTCCTTGATCAAAGTATCCGGGGGAAAGGCAACAAATGATGGTGGGTATTGGGAACTGGTGACGATATATCGTTTCCAGTGCACAATGCTCATACTGGAGGACGAGCTCGGTATTGCACTTACACTGCCACCGGGCATTCAACCGTCAAAACTGAAGAGTTACGTCGGCTTTCCCAGCGCGCCGTAACCCGCTGTACTCTCTTCAAGGACCCCAGCGTTGACGATTATGGGGTACGTCGAAGTGCAGCGGAGCGGAGGGCTTGCCTTAATTGGCCGGCCCGCGAGAAGGATCAGTCTATAAAAACCAGACAGCGAAGTCTTAAAAACCTGTGGGTACCAGGCGACCCCCACAGTATGTAGCCTTGTCTCTGGAATAGGTGTCACCCGGAGACCGACATTTTATTTCGTCCTAACTCGTGGGATTTGTTATGGAATTTTCAAACAACCTAGAGGGAGAAGGAGACTTAGCTAAGAGTGCTGCAATAGCAGTCGACGGTCCCTCAACACCTAGGGACCAGAGCCAGGAGGGAAGAGCACTATCTGCGGGACCAGTAGTCCCGGCACGGGACAGGCGTGGCCGCTTTGCGCGCCCTAATACGCCTGTGAGTTTGGGCGGTGAGAGTGACGGCGGAAGATCGGATGCCTCACTCAGATCCGCAACCTCGGAGGTGTCCGCAAGGACAAGTAGGAAGAGGAGACCCAAGCCTGCGACTGTCGTGGCCGACAAATTCCAGGCAGTCGCAGCCTCAGGCACGGACACCGAGTTGGTCGCTGACGAAGAGGGAGGCATCTGGGACCCTACTGTAGCCCAGGCCAAAACGCGGGCGAAAGATAGCCTTCCAAAACCCGCAGATTTGGGTCAGGAGATGGAAGGCAAATCGACCATGGACTTGGATGCCTGCATCCGGGCCAATCTACTGGCGGTCGACAAGGTTGCCGATAAATCTGGCAACCTTAAGGATACGGTATTGCACAGCCTGCGGTTGGCGGCCAGGATGGTCAGGGCAGCCACTGCGGAACTGGCGCGGAGGGTCTCCCAGCCCCCAATGTTGAGAGGCTAGAGCGTGAGAACGCTGAGCTCCGCTCGCAGCTGTCCAGGCTCTCAACAAAGGTGGGAAAACTGTCTGAGGAGGCTCAGCGCCCTCTCGGAGGAGTGGGAACCTCGATGCAGCCATGCCTCCTACTCAGCGGAAGCTCTAAGCTCCCGAAGTCCGGGAGCGTGGACGATGGGCTCATGGAGCGCTTGGGGTCTCTCATAGAGGCGAGGCTGGCTGCCTTCGAGGCGAAGATCTTCCCAGAGAGGGCAATTCGGCCCCCCTTGGGAGTGCAGTCGAGACCTTCCACGAGTGCTTCGCAACCGCTGCCACAGCCGGTGCATACAAAACCGTCGCACTTGCAGGGAAAGGGAAAAAAAAAGGCGAAACCCTCCCACCCTCCAGTAGCGGAGTTGCCTTCGGTGGCCACACCAAGGCCTTTGATGGTGGTGGAAGTGCCGGCATCCACGTCGTGGGCACAGGTGGCCAAGAAGGCCAAAAAGCCTACGACGCAGCAGCCAGCGGCCCCTGCGGCCACCAAGGCCCAGGAGGCAAAAGGCGAAGCTCATACGCCTCCGTCCACGGCTGCCGTGACGGTGACGCTGCCGACTGGCTCCTCCACCAACGCAAAGTGATGGAGGTATGGGGGAAGTCGAAGATAAGGCTGGCGGACATCGGCATCGAGACTGTCCGCCAAAAGCGGGCTGTGACCGGTGGTCTCCTTTTGGAGATCAGCAACCCTGATAGCAGCTCGAGGGCGGATGGTCTCGCGACTAAAATGCGGGAGGTCCTTTCAGAAATGGACGTCCGCCCGGTCAAGTCGGGCGAAATTCGTGTGAAGGACCTCGATGATGCCGTCAGCCCGAGCGATGTCGCGGCGGCTGTGGCCGAGGCTGGAGGGTGTTCGGTGGACGACGTGAAGGTCGGAGAGGTCCACAGAATACCCATGCGTATGGGCACGTGCTGGGTGCGGTGCCCCGCGGTGACGCTGCGTAAATTGGTGACCGCTGGGCGTGTACGCGTGGGCTGGGGATCTGCTGGGGTGGAACTCTTGGATCCCAGGCCCATGCACTGCTTCCGGTGCCTGGAGAAGGGGCACGTGGGTAGCAGGTGCCCTAACCAGGCAAACCAGAGCACGCGCTGCTACGCTTGTGGGGAAACCGGGCACAGGGCCAGAGAGTGCAAAGCTCTTGCACTCAAATGTCCACTGTGCTCGGACCTGGGGCTGCCCTCTAACCATCGTCTTGGTAAGAGGTGCGCCCCACCATCAAGGCGGGAAAACCATCTCCTCCTGCCCCCACAAGCGCAGCAGCAGTCCCAGCGGCACTAGCCGCCAGGCACCAGCTCGGGGATGGAGGTCGCGTGAGCCTCTTCGCACCCCTCAAGGTCCTTCCAGAGCAACCTGAACCACTGCCGCAATGCTCAGCATTTGTTTTATGCAGACCATTGCGGAGGTGCCCACGGGTGCTCTGGCAGTGAGTGGCAGGCCCTATGCCGTGCCGGACCACCCTCACTGGTTCGGCGATGAGCTGGGTTCCGTAGCGATCTACTGGGGGGGTAGAGAGGGTGTCCCACCCTGCTCCCTATTGGGAAGGGGTCAGGGCTTCGTTGCAGTGCAATGGGGCACCCTGGCCATAGTTGGCTGCTACGTCTCTCCCGCGAGGTCCCTCGCCGACTACGAGGTGTACCTGGACGAGGTGGCACTCTGCGTTCGCAGGTGCCTCCCTCGTCCGTCGGTCCTGGGAGACTTCGCGCACGCGGGGCGTGCAGGGAGATCCAGCGACAGTCCGAAGGAGAGACGGTGATGGAATGGGCGGCTGGATTGGACCTCCGATTGGCAAATCCGGGGTCCGTCTTACGATGCGTGCGCTGGCAGGGGAGTCGGTCGTGGATCTTACATGGGCGACTCCGCTTTGCGATGCGCATGTTGTCCGGGCCTGGCGAAAGGTTGCAGGAGGAGGTGGTCACGTTATCCGACCACCGCTATATTTTATTCGATCTTGCAATCCACCGCCCCGACGCTGTCACCAGCCGCCGAGAAGGCAGTCACACGCGACGTTGGTGTCTCAAGCGGCTAGACCGAGACTTGCTCGGGGCCGCCGCCAACGTTGCAATATGGCCAGAAAGCGCCGAAGAGGTTCCGTCCGATCCGGAAGTGGAAGCGAACTGGTTCCGGGACACGATGACGCGTATTTGTGACGCGTCGATGCCCCAGACCGGTCGCCCCAAGCGCGAGGGCAGTGTACTGGTGGTCGGCAGAGATCGCGGATTGCGAGCGATTCCAGCCGGTACACCAGAGCCCGAAGGAGGCGAAGGCGAGTCTGAAAGTGAGGAGATAGCCAGACTCTGAGGCGTATCGAGCGGCCACGAAGGCGTTGCAGGCAGCTATCTGCAACGCCAGCTCTCGGTCCTGGAGAGAGCTCCTGGAGGGACTCAACGAGGATCCGTGGGGGCGTCCGTACAGGATGGAAGCAGGAAGTGCCCGTCCTTGACGCCCTGGTGATTTTAAAACTCCTTGATCCGGCCTCTGGGAAGAGTTAGGATTAGCCTGCTCTCGGAGGCGGTCGGTCAAGTCCTCTCAGTCTACCCCAATCTTCGTGTCATTGGAGTGAAGAAATGGGGTCACCGCACAGGAGCTGGACCGAGCCGTGGGCCGCTTGAGAGGTCGGAATGACTGGCGCCGGGACCTGACGGAATCTCTGCCGGGTCTGGGTATTGAGTTCACAATTCGGGAATATGGGCTGAGCAGCTGGGTTCACCAGCCGCCTCCAACTCCTTGTCCCTAGGGCCCGGGCGAGGCCCGGAATGGTCCCCTTGAAGAAGGCAGACAGAGTCGCAGATTCTCCCTCTGCGTACCGTCCCATATGCCTGTTGGACGAGGCTGGCAAGTTATTCGAGAGAATTCCCTTGCCGCCCGTCTCATCGGGCATCTGTCGTGTCGGTCCCGATCTCGCCGAAAACCAGTTCGGTTTCCGACGGGAGCGTTCAACCATCGACGCGGTCCTGCGCGTCCGCTCCCTGTCGGAGCAGGCTGTGTCCCGGGGCGGAGTGGCGTTGGCGATAAACATTGACATCGTCAACGCCTTTAACTCCTGCCCTGGGACGCGATTAGGGGACTCGTACACCATGGTGTTCCCCCCTACCTGCAAGGCGTGATCGCGGACTACTTGCGCGACAGGTACATCTTGTACATGGACCGAGACGGTACGAGGATCCGGAGGGACATCCAGTGTGGGGTTCCACAGGGGTCGGTATTAGGCCCGTTACTGTGGAATCTCGCCTACGACTCTGTTCTGCGAGTCGAGCTCCCCGCTGGCGTTAACGTCGTCTGTTATGCTGACGACACGTTGGTGGTCGCCAGCGGGGACTCCTTCGAGAGGACCAAGGAGCTCGCCGAGCTTGGGGCGGGAAATCGTCGTCGCCAAAGTCCACGAGTTGGGACTGGAGGTAGCGCCTCACAAGACCGAGGCGCTATGGTTCCACAAGCTGCCGCGCAGCAGGGAACCACCCGACTCGTGCGTCCGAGTAGGTGAGTCTGAAGTCAGAGTGGGGCGGTACATGAAGTACCTAGGCCTCACTCTGGACAGTCGCTGGGGCTTCGAAGAGCATTTCGAGCGCCTGGTCCCCCGGATCGAGAGGGTAGCGGGTGCTATGCACAGACTGCTGCCCAATCTCGGGGGACCGAGTGAGGAAGTCCGCCGCCTCTACGCTGGGGTCGTACGATCCGTAGCCTTGTACGGGGCGCCCATCTGGGCGAAGAGGCTGGCCATCCGACGCTATAGGACTAAGATTTACAGCGTCCAGCGTAGGATGGCCATCGGGGTCATACGAGGTTATCGCACCATCTCCTACGAGGCGGCGTGTGTACTGGCGGGATCTCTTCCTTGGGATCTGGAGGCGAGGCTCCTGGCAACCATTTATAACGGGCGCTTGGAGCTTCAACTCCAAGAAGAACGGCTCTCGCCAAGGGATTGGGAGTTACGGAGGTTCCACACTCGGAATTCATTGCTCGGTAGCTGGAAAGAGAGATTGGCCCAACCTAGGGCGGGCAGCAGGACTATCGAGGCTGTACGTCCGGTCCTTGAACACTGGATTAACAGGCGGCACGGATCACTGACCTTCCGGCTGGTGCAGGTGCTATCGGGGCATGGGTGCTTTGGTAAGTACCTGTGCCACATAGCCGGAAGAGAGCCGACAACCGTGTGTCACCATTGTGGTTGTGACGAGGACACGGCACAGCACACGGTGGAAGAGTGCCCAGCTTGGGATGAACTGCGCCGAGACCTCGTCGCAGTAGTGGGGGACGACCTCTCGCTACCAGCTTTTATTAAGGCTATGGTCGAAAGCGAGAGGTCGTGGCACGCCAGTGTTTCCTTCTGCGAACAAGTAATGTCGCAGAAGGAGACTGCAGAAAGGGAGAGAGAGAGATCGTCTGATCTCCCAATCCGCAGCCAGAGAGCCGGGCGACGGAGGAAGGCATACCATGTCCTCCTTCAACCGCCCTAACCGAGGCAGAGGCGGCAGACACGGGGATTGTCCGTCGCTATGAAAATGCCAAAGCCTCGAGATGGCGCGCACGGTGTTCACGCGCATCTATACGAAGAAGGGGTGGGGAACTCCGGCTCCAGCACTCCATGAGCAAAGAGGGGCCTGCAACGGGTTAACGCTGTCGGGACTGCGGTAGTGTGCGAAAGCGTTCCCGTAGTCCCGACCTAGGGCGTCGAGAGGAATACCGAAAAAAAAAAAAAAAAGGTTACAAAATCGGCACGAAAAACGAAGACATGATGAAAAGCTTGGGGCGGAAATCGTCGTCGCCAAAGTCCACGAGTTGGGACTGGAGGTAGCGCCTCACAAGACCGAGGCGCTATGGTTCCACAAGCTGCCGCGCAGCAGGGAACCACCCGACTCGTGCGTCCGAGTAGGTGAGTCTGAAGTCAGAGTGGGGCGGTACATGAAGTACCTGGGCCACACTCTGGACAGTCGCTGGGGCTTCGAAGAGCATTTCGAGCGCCTGGTCCCCCGGATCGAGAGGGTAGCGGGTGCTATGCACAGACTGCTGCCCAATCTCGGGGACCGAGTGAAGAGATCCGCCGCCTCTACGCTGGGGTCGTACGATCCGTAGCCTTGTACGGGGCGCCCATCTGGGCGAAGAGGCTGGCTATCCGACGCTGTAGGACGAAAATCTACAGCGTCCAGAGGAGGATGGCCATACGGGTCGTACGAGGATACCGCACGGTATCGTTTGAGGCGGCGACGATCCTGGCTCGCTTTCCACCTCTGCATATACTGGCGGACATGGACGCGAGGGTGTATCACCGGATTCGCGTCCTACGCCAGAGCGGTGGTGGCGAGCCAGAAGAGGCGCTCGAGGCGGTAAAACGGCAGGAACGACGTATCGCATTCGCGACGTGGCGCGCAAGGCTCCGCGAGGAGCAGTATGCGCGCAAACGCGTCGTCGAACATTCCTGCCGGTCTTCGAAGCCTGGATGCAGCGACGAGGAGGAAGACTCACCTACAGACTTACGCAGGTGATCACCGGGCACGGTTGCTTCGGTGATTACCTGTGTAGGATCGGTCGCGAGGCGACGGCGAATTGCTTCCACTGTGGCGGCAACGAACAAGACTCCGCATCGCACACGCTCGCCGCTTGCCCGGCGTGGGAAGCCGAGCGGCGGGTCTTGGTCGGTCACATCGGACGGAACCTGTCCCTACCAGCAGTCGTGTCGGCGATGCTGCGCGGGGAATCGGCGTGGAGGGCCGTAGCCTCCTTCTGCGAGACCGTAATGGTCCGAAAGGAGGCTGCCGAGCAGGATAGAGAGGACCGATCCTGCTCGAAGACGGGGCCGACGCGGCGCTCGCGCGCCTCTTCACGGCCCTCCCGGTGATCCCCTACCGTAAACGGGGCCTACAGGTCGCTGACGATCGGAGTGGGGCTCCGACCGTCAATAATAGCGACCCCGAGGAGGACGACGGCACGACGTGGTACCGTGTCGTCGTGATAGTTCCGCGAGGGTTCTGGGGTGCGATCTTCTCGCACGCCCCGGGACGAGCTATCCCAGCGAAGCGCAGGGGTTACGGTTGCGTTCCTTACGGAGATCCCGCGACCCTTCGCGAGCGTTGGTGGCGACCACCATGGGGTTTTAGTCGGTGCGAGTTCGACATAACCCATCCTTGCCCCGCAGAAGTGGGTATGCGTAGGCATTTCCCCATGTAAAAAAAAAAAAAAAGGTTAGGTTCCCCCCCGAAGGGTTCTCGCTTTGTCGTAGCGGGGGGGCTTAGTAACCGTGGCTTGGTCACCCACGGTGAAGCTAAGAGGAACCCAAATGGCCGGCCTAAGGCGTTTAAAGGCCGGCCCGAGGAGGCCGCTCCGGGCGAGTTAGAGTTGAGCTCGCCCCGGATGCGTGTCGGTGGGCTGCGGGGAGTGGATGGACGGAGCGAGGCCGTCCTCCGCACCGTCCGCAGCCGAGGCGGAGTCGGGGGAATGGGGTGGCGGTGCGAGGACTGTTAGCACCGGTACCGCGCATCGTCGCCCCCACCCTCCGCATCCGAGACGGAGTCGCGGAGGGAGGGTAGTGTATCTCCCTGTCCTCCGCGACTCAAGCGGGGGTCGCACCGCTGATGCGGCCGTGGTGGGGCCGCGGGTTCAGTGGAGTGTGGTTGATCCTGCCGCTCTCCCTGTCCTCCGCGGCCGAACATTGGTTGGCGGCGGAGCCTAACACCAGATCCGCCGCAGGGGGCTGGGACTTTCCTGGCCCCCATGGCCTCTGGGAGGCGGACTCGGGGGAGTCCGTTTCCCACCTACAGAGGAGGCTGAGATGGAAGGCGCGTCCGTGTTCCGGCGCGCCTTGCAGGAGAGGGGTGGAGAGGGGGATGTCCTCCCCCCGAAGGAGGGGCCGGCTTGCCGGCCAGCGCAGGCGGGGTCGCGGAGGTGTGCGAAAGCGTTCCCGTAACCCCGCCATACGCGACGAAGGTGGAACACCATGGGGTTTTAGTCGGTGCGAGTCCGACATAACCCGCCCTTGCCCCCGCAGGGGCGGGTATGCGTAGGCATTTCCCCACGCTAAAAAAAAAAAAAAAAGGTTACAAAGGAAGACTGAGACAGCTGTTCAACAGCTGCCTAAGTGTCGGTGTCTTCCCCTCAGCCTGGAAAGAGGCAAGGATGGTGCTCTTGAGGAAAGATGGCAGGATCGCTGAATCTCCCTCCGCGTACCGACCCATTTGTTTGCTGGATGAGGCGGGCAAATTGTTCGAAAGGATAATTGCCGCCCGCCTCAACACGCACCTGCGTCAAGTGGGCCCCGACCTGTCGGACAGCCAATTCGGCTTTCGGCAGGCGCGATCGACTGCGGACGCGATCCTTCGCGTCCGAGAGCAGTCGCAGCGGGCGGTTACCCGGGGCGGTGTGGCATTGGCGGTCAATCTTGACATAGTCAATGCCTTTAATTCGCTGCCCTGGGGAACCATTAGGGAGGCTCTGGCATACCATCGCGTGCCTCCCTACCTGCTGCGCATCGCTGGGGCGTACTTGCACGACAGGTGCATCCGGTACGTGGGTCGGGACGCGTCTGTCCACCTGAGGGAGGTGAACTGCGGGAACTTTGTGGAACCTCGCGTACGACGCGGTCCTGCGGGTCGATCTCCCCGTCGGTGTTAGTGTCGTCTGCTATGCAGATGACACTCTGGTACTGGCCGACGGGGACAGCTTCGAAAGCACCATCCGGCTTGCTGAGCTTGGGGTGGCATGCGTCGTGGATAAAATCCACGAGCTGGGTCTTCGGATAGCGCCTCATAAGACCGAGGCGCTTTGGTTCCACAAACTCCCCAAAGGGAGGGAACCACCCAGCTTGTCGGTTCGCGTTGGTGACGTGCAAGTCCGGGTGGGACCGGTGATGAAATATCTCGGTCTCATCCTGGACGGTCGCTGGGGCTTCGAGGAGCACTTCGACCGCCTGGTCCCCAAGATCGAGAGGGTAGTGGGTGCCATGCACCGGTTGCTACCCAATCTCGGGGGCCCCAGGGAAGGAGTCCGCCGCCTCTACGCGGGGGTCGTGCGATCGATGGCCCTCTACGGGGCGCCCGTATGGTCCCATCGACTCACGGGCGTCCGTCGCTGCAGAGCTAAGCTCAATAGCCTGCAGCGAAAGATGGCCATCAGGATCGCACGAGGATATCGTACGATATCTTTCGAGGCGGCCACTGTCCTAGCTCGGTTTCCACCTTTGGACATCTTGGCGGAGATGGATGCGCGGGTGTATGCCCGCCTTCGTCTTCCCCAGGAGGAAGCCGAGCCCCTGGATGCGGGCGAGGTGCGAAGGCAGGAGCGCAGACGGGCGCTGCGGGTGTGGCGAGAGAGGCTCCAAGAGCCTCGTTTCTTGCGCCAGCGCACGATCAACGCGCTCTTGCCGAGCTTCGAAGCCTGGCTGCGAGCGGGGGAAGAGGTGCACGTCACCTTCCGATTGACGCAGGTACTCACTGGGCACGGGTGTTTCGGTGAGTACCTGAACAGGATTGACGCGAATCGACAACGCAATGCCACCACTGTGGTGGGGACCGGGATTCCGCACAGCACACGCTCGCCGAGTGCCCTGCGTGGGAGTCCGAGCGACGGATCCTGGTCAGAGGATCGGGCAAGATCTCTCTCCGCCAGTCGCAGTAGCGGCTGCGCTGGCGGATAAAGGCGCGTGGAAGGCGCTGGTCTCCTTCTGTGAAACCGTCATGGTACAGAAGGAGACCGCCGAGCGTGATCGGGAGGGCCGATCCCGCTCGGAGACGGCGACGCCGGGGCGGTGGCAGCGGACGCACCGGCCCGTCAGCCCTTTAGTCCCGGGCATAAGAATAGGGCTAAGGTACCCCTGCCTGTCGTACAAGGCGACTAAAGGGGACTTCGGGTTCGCGGGTGATCAGGGTGGGGCTCTGACCACCCGGGAAGCGGACCCGGGAAGGACGGCAACTCGGAGTGGTCTCGAGTTGCCGTAGCACCGCGAGGGTGCTAGGGGAGGTTTTTTCCTCCCCAGGGATGTGCTCAGGCACCGTGCAGAGGGGCACCGGTGCGTTCCTATGGAGATCCCGGAGCCCCTCTAAATGCACTGAGGATGACCACCGGGGGGGTTTTAGTGGTTACAAGTCCCACATAACCCTGTCTCACCCCCAGGAGGCAGGGTATCTTTCGAAGATTTCCCCCCCGATAACAAAAAAAAAAAAAAAAAAAAAAAAGGTTACAAACCCCAGGGGTGCCACGTCAGAAAACCTCCTCGAGTGCCTGGTCGTTTAATTTCCCTTTGATACTATTGTATCCGGGGGAAAGGCAACGCCGGGACGGTGCACCCTGGGCACTGGTGATGACACGTTGTTGCCAGTGGCGAATGTTCTGACAGGGGGGGAAAGCTGCTCTGCGTGTCCCTCTGATAAGCGGAGGGCACTGTGGAGTGGCAGGGGGGTTGCATTTCCTCTTGATTTCCAAATCCGGAGGAAAAGCAACCGAACGATGGTGCGCATTGGGCACTGGTGACGATACGTCGTTCTCAGTGCCCAATGCGCGGGTGGAGGTTGCATTTCTCCTTGATCAAAGTATCCGGGGGAAAGGCAACAAAATGAAGGTGTGCATTGGGAACTGGTGGCGATACGTCGTTGGCAGTGCCTAATGCTCACAGTGTGGGGGACGGGCTCGGTGTGCGTTTTTACTGCCGCCGGGCACTCAACCGTCGAGCGTTGTGGGAGGTTGCATTTCTTCTTGATTTCTGTATCCGGGGGAAAGGCAACAAATGATGGTGGGTATTGGGAACTGGCGACGATATATCTTTTCCAGTGCCTAATGCTCATAGTGGAGGGACGGGCTCGGTGTGCGTTTTTTACTGCCGCCGGGCACTCAACCGTCGAGTGTTGTGGGAGGTTGCATTTCTCCTTGATTTCCGTATCCGGGGGAAAGGCAACAAAATGAGGGTGCGCATTGGGAACTGGTGGCGATACGTCGTTCTCAGTGCCCAATGCGCGGGTGGAGGTTGCATTTCTCCTTGATCAAAGTATCCGGGGGAAAGGCAACAAAATGAGGGTGTGCATTGGGAACTGGTGGCGATACGTCGTTCTCAGTGCCCAATGCGCGGGTGGAGGTTGCATTTCTCCTTGATCAAAGTATCCGGGGGAAAGGCAACAAAATGAGGGTGTGCATTGGGAACTGGTGGCGATTCGTCGTTCTCAGTGCTCAATGCGCGGGTGGTGGTTGCATTTCTCCTTGATTTCTGTATCCGGGGGAAAGGCAACAAATGACGGTGGGTATTGGGAACTGGTGACGATATATCGTTTCCAGTGCCTAATGCTCATAGTGGAGGACGGGCTCGGTGTGCACTCACACTGCCGCCGGGCATTCAACCGTCCAAAACTGGGGAGTTACGTCGGCTTTCCCAGCGCGCCGTAACCCGCTGTACTCTCTTCAAGGACCCCAGCGTTGACGATTATGGGGTACGTCGAAGTGCAGCGGAGCGGAGGGCTTGCCTTAATTGGCCGGCCCGCGAGAAGGATCACTCTATAAAAACCAGACAGCGAAGTCTTAAAAACCTGTGGGTACCAGGCGACCCCCACAGTATGTAGCCTTGTCTCTGGAATAGGCGTCACCCGGAGACCGACATTTTATTTCGTCCTGACTCGTGGGAATTATCATGGAAAATTCACAAAACCAAGAGAGAGGAGGAGACTTAGCGATAAGCGCTGAGTCCGTAATAGCAGTGGCCGGCCAATTAACATCTGGGGGCCAAAATAGCGGAGGAGTAGCCGTGTCGAGGGAACCAGTGGTCCCGGCACGAGACAGGCGGGGGCGATTCGTGCGCCCCAGCACGCCTGCTAGTCTGGGCGGCGAGAGCGATGGCAACAGGTCGGATGCGTCGCTCATATCCGCAACTTCGGAGGTGTCAGCGAAGACGGGAAGAAAGAGAAGGGCCAAGCCTGCAACGGTGGCGGCCGATAAATTTCAGGCGGCCGCAGCTGTAGCCACGGACACGGAGGCGCAGATGGAGGACGAGGAGGGGATTTGGGACCCTACTGTGGCCCAGTCCAAAACCAGGGCGAAGGGTAGCCTTCCAAAACCCGCCGATTTGGAGCGGGAGATGGAAGGCATGTCGACCATGGACCTGGATGCTTGCATCCGGTCCAGTCTACTGGCGGTCGACAAGGTTGCCGATAAATCCGGCAATTTGAAGGGCACATTTGTGCATAGCCTGCGGATGGCGGCCAGGATGGTTGAGGCAGCCACCGCGGAACTGGCGCGGAGGGTCTCCCAGCCACCAACCGTCGAGAGGTTGGAGCGTGAGAACTCGGAGCCTGCCCTGAAGCCGACTGAGCCTCGACCAAGGTGGGGAGGCTATCGGAAGAGCTTAGTGCCCTCCGAAAGAGTGGGGAACCTCAGGCAGCCATTCCTCCACCTCGTAGAGCTCCTAGCACCCCGAAGTCCGGGAGCGTGGACGATGGGCTCATGGAGCGATTGGGGGCTCTCAGTAGCCATCTGCAACGCCAGGTCTCGGTCCTGGGAACAGCTCCTGGAGGGACTCAACGAGGATCCGTGGGGGCGTCCGTATCGGATGGTGCTAGGTAAGCTCCGTCCCTGGATGCCCCCGGTGACGGAAACTCTCGATCCGGCCCTTTTGGAAGGAGTGATCAGCTCGCTCTTTCTGGAGGGCAGGTCAAGTCCCTCAGTCCACCCCCAATCTTCGTGGGAGTGGAGAGAAGAGATGGGGGTGACCGAGCAGGAGCTGGACCGAGCTGTGAGCCGCTTGAAAGGCCGGAACACCGCGCCAGGACCCGACGGAATTCCCGGTCGGGTCTGGGTGTTGAGTCTGGCTACCCTAGGGATCAGGTTGAGGCAGCTGTTCACCAGCTGCCTCCGTAACTCCTCGTTCCCTAGGGCCTGGAAAGAGGCCCGACTGGTCCTCTTGAAGAAGGCAGACAGAGTCGCAGATTCTCCCTCTGCGTACCGTCCCATATGCCTGTTGGACGAGGCCGGCAAGTTATTCGAGAGAATTCTTGCCGTCCGTCTCAGCGGGCATCTGTCGCGTGTCGGTCCCGATCTCGCCGATAACCAGTTCGATTTTTGTATCCCGGGGAAAGGCAACAAATGATGGTGGGTATTGGGAACTGGTGACGATATATCGTTTCCAGTGCCTAATGCTCATAGTGTGGGGGACGGGCTCGGTGTGCACTAACACTGCCTCCGGGCACAACCGTCCAGAACTGGGGAGTTACGTCGGCTCCACCAGCGCGCCGTAACCCGCTGTACTCTCTTCAAAGACCCCATCGCTGACGATCATGGGGTACGTCGAGGTGCAGCGGAGCAAAGGGCTTGCCTTAATTGGCCGGCCCGCGAGAAGGAAAACTCTTTAAAACCAGACAGCGAAGTCTTAAAAACCTGTGGGTACCAGGCGACCCCACAGTATGTAGCCTTGTCCCGGAATAGGCGTCACCCGGGGATCGACCTTTACTTCGTCCTATAATCGTGGGAATAATCATGGGTAAAATTACTAAAAATACAACTGAGGAGAGGGACTCAATCGTTGAGTCCGCAATTGCGTTGGCTGGTCCTTCAACACCTGAGGGCCAAAGTAGAGACGGAGAATCTGTGTCGGAGGGACCAGTGGTCCCGGCACGGGACAGGCGTGGGCGCTTTGTGCGCCCGAGTGCGCCAGTCAGTTTTTGCGGTGAAAGCGATGGCGGAAGATCGGACGCATCGCTCACATCCGCCACTTCCGACGTGTCCGCAAGGACTAGGAAAAGGAGAGCCAAGCCTCCGAACACGGCCGACAAATTTCAGGCGGTCGCAGCCGAAGGCACGGACGTGGAGGTCGCCGACGATGATGGCATTTGGGATCCGACAGTGGCTCAGTCATCGACGAGGGCTAAGGCGGGCCTTCCAAAACCCGAGGATATAGCAAGGGATTTGGAGGGCAAGTCAATGTTGGACCTGGGTGCCTGCATTCGCGAAAGCCTGCTGGTGGTGGACAAGGTTGCCGATAAGTCCAGCAACCTAAAGGGATCGTTTGTCCATAGCCTGCGGGTAGCAACCAGGATGGTTGAGGCTGCAACTTCGGAGCTGGCAAGGAGGGTCTCCCAGCCCTTAATATTGAGAAGCTGGAGCGCGAGAATGCGGAGCTCCGCTCTCAGCTCGCTGAGCTCTCGACTAGGTGGGGAGTCTAACAGAGGAACTCAGCGCACTACAAAAGCGGAAAGAGGCACCTCCAGTTGGGTTACGTCCGTGCAATGCTGCCAAGAAGCTAGTGCCTGCGCCAGCGAGTGTGGACTTCGAGAGTCAGCTAATGGAGCGCATCGACGCGCTCATTGAGAGAAAGTTGGCGGCTTTTGGAGCGCAAGCGCCAGTAACGGCCCCTCTGGCTGATCCTCATGAACAGGTTTCGTCCTCGGTGCCGCGAAGACGAGGTCTGGCAAAGGGAAGCGCGTCCAGCGCCAGCAGCCAGCTCCTCCCGCACCACCTGCAACTGCTGCGCCTACCGCAGCTCCGCGCCTCCCGCACCTCCCGCGAAGCCAATGGAGACTGGCCCGGTTTCTCCAGCATCCCAAACATGGGCGGTAGTGGCTGGCCGTAAAGCCAAGAGGGCGGCTGCTGGGGCTACTCCGTAACGCAAGCAGCCGTTACCCGAAAGGCGCCGGCAAAGGAGGCAGCTCCAAAAGCAAGTGGTGAAACCGGGTAAGTTGCCACGATCAGCGGCCATCACGGTCACCGTGCCGGAGCATGGCTGCTTTTATACGCCGCAGTAATGGCTGCGGCGAAACAGAGGATAAAGCTGGCAGACTGCGGCATCGACACGGTCCGGCCAAGGAGGGCAGTTACGGGTGCGTTGATACTGGAGGTATCCGGCCCCAACTGCGCCTCTAAGGCCGACGTGCTCGCCGCTAAAATGCGGGAGGTGCTAGCGGACATGGACGTGCATATAGCACGTCCAATGAAGACCGGTGAGTTGAGGGTGATGGATCTTGACGAGTCTGTCACCCCAACGGAGGTTGCAGCAGCGGTGGCCGAGGCAGGTGGTTGCGCTGTCGCAGACGTAAGGGTGGGCATAATCCATCGCACACCCTTGCGTCTGTACGTGAGTGCGGTGTCCTCTGGGCGCCGTACGGAAACTGGCCGCGGCAAAATACGTCCGGCTGGGGTGGACGGCTGCGAAGATTGAGGTGCTGGCAGCTAGGCCGCTGCAGTGCTACCGGTGCCTTGAGTGGGGGCATGTTCGCAGCAGGTGCCTCAGCGAAAAGGACCGTAGCGCTAGGTGCTACGCCTGCTCGGAGCCGGGACACAAGGCGAGCCTGTGCACTGCGGCCGCCTTGAAGTGCCCGCTGTGCGCGGACCTTGGCCGCCCAGCCAACCATCGGCTGGGGACCAAGGCCTGCGCGCCAAAAAGAAGGACCAAGGGGAGGGGGCAGGTTCCCCTACCTGAAGCTACCCCGAGTGCGCCGGAGGCTATGGAGGCTTCACCTTCAACAGAAGTGTGAAGATCCTCCAAAGCAACCTGAACCACTGCCGCGGGCGCAAAACCTGCTGCTGCAAACCCTCGCGGAGTGGTCAGTTGCTCTGGCAGGGCGGCGGAACCCTACCGAGTCCCGGACCATCCTCGTTAGTTCGGTGACACTAAGGATTCCGTTGCTATTTACTGGGGTGGCGGAAGGGAGGATCCTCCCTGCACCCTGATTGCCAAGGGGCAGGGATTCGTCGCCGTTGAGTGGGGTCCCCTTGTAGTTGTGGGCTGCTACGTTTCTCCCAACAGTACCCTCGCCGCTTACGAGGCGTACCTGGACGGGCTGGGTGATTGCATCCGTGCATGCCTTCCCCGTCCTGTGCTTGTCCTGGGTGATTTCAACGCTCACTCTAGATCGTGGGGTTGCGCCCGGGACAACACAAAGGGAGAAACCGTGCAAGAATGGGCGGCGGGACTCGACCTCCGACTTCTGAATCGGGGTCCATTAGCACCTGCGTGCGGTGGCAAGGGAGTCGATTGTCGACCTGTCATGGGCGACTCCCTCTGCTACTCGCATGGTGTCGGGATGGAGAGTGGCGGAAGATGTGGTCACGCTGTCCGACCACCGCCACATCGTTCTCGATGTGGCGCTCAGCTCTCCCGACGGTGCTACCCGCCGCCAGCGCAGTAGCGGCCCTCCGCGGCGATGGTCCCTCAAGCGGCTCGACATAGATATGCTCGAAGCCGCAGCCATCGTTGCGGCCTGGACAGGGGACCCAGCCCAAGGGGTCTTGCCCGATCCCGAAAGTGAAGCGACCTGGTTCCGGGCTACGATGACGTCAATCTGCGACGTGTCGATGCCTCGGACCGGGTCCCCAAGCCCGGGCGGTGTACTGGTGGTCGGAAGCCATAGCACAGTTGCGCAGGGACTGTTTGCGGGCCCGACGCCAGTACACCAGAGCCCGCAGAAGAAGGCAAGCCACGGCCGATGAAAGGCGAGAGCGTACGAGCTGTATAGAGGCGCCACAAAAGCGCTCCAACTCGCAATCGAGGATGCTAGGTCTCGGTCCTGGAGCGAACTCCTCGAGGGTTGAACAGGGACTCCATGGGGGCGGCCGTACAAAATCGTACTAGGCAAGCTCCGACCATGGGTCCCTCCGTTGACGGAAACCCTGGACCCTACTTTCGTTGGAAGAGTTGTGGACACTCTCTTCCCTAGGGTCCAGGACAGCCCCGCACCCCAACATTGCGATCAGACGAGGTCGCGTGGTCTGATGAGTTGGGGTGACCAACGAGTTGGACCGAGCCGTGAGGCGCCTCGGAGAAAGGAATACGGCCCCAGGCCCTGACGGAATTCCTGGTCGGGCCTGGGTGATCGCTCGCCGCCGGGCTGGGAAGACTGAGACAGCTGTTCAACAGCTGCCTAAGTGTCGGTGTCTTCCCCTCAGCCTGGAAAGAGGCAAGGATGGTGCTCTTGAGGAAAGATGGCAGGATCGCTGAATCTCCCTCCGCGTACCGACCCATTTGTTTGCTGGATGAGGCGGGCAAATTGTTCGAAAGGATAATTGCCGCCCGCCTCAACACGCACCTGCGTCAAGTGGGCCCCGACCTGTCGGACAGCCAATTCGGCTTTTGGCAGGCGCGATCGACTGCGGACGCGATCCTTCGCGTCCGAGAGCAGTCGCAGCGGGCGGTTACCCGGGGCGGTGTGGCATTGGCGGTCAATCTTGACATAGTCAATGCCTTTAATTCGCTGCCCTGGGGAACCATTAGGGAGGCTCTGGCATACCATCGCGTGCCTCCCTACCTGCTGCGCATCGCTGGGGCGTACTTGCACGACAGGTGCATCCGGTCCGCAATTGTGGAACCACGCGTACGACGCGGTCCTGCGGGTCGATCTCCCCGTCGGTGTTAGTGTCGTCTGCTATGCAGATGACACTCTGGTACTGGCCAACGGGGACAGCTTCGAAAGCACCATCCGGCTTGCTGAGCTTGGGGTGGCATGCGTCGTGGATAAAATCCACGAGCTGGGTCTTCGGATAGCGCCTCATAAGACCGAGGCGCTTTGGTTCCACAAACTCCCCAGAGGGAGGGAACCACCCAGCTTGTCGGTTCGCGTTGGTGACGTGCAGGTCCGGGTGGGACCGGTGATGAAATATCTCGGTCTCATCCTTGACGGTCGCTGGGGCTTCGAGGAGCACTTCGACCGCCTGGTCCCCAAGATCGAGAGGGTAGTGGGTGCCATGCACCGGTTGCTACCCAATCTCGGGGGCCCCAGGGAAGGAGTCCGCCGCCTCTACGCGGGGGTCGTGCGATCGATGGCCCTCTACGGGGCGCCCGTATGGTCACATCGACTCACGGGCGTCCGTCGCTGCAGAGCTAAGCTCAATAGCCTGCAGCGAAAGATGGCCATCAGGATCGCACGAGGATATCGTACGATATCTTTTGAAGCGGCCACTGTCCTAGCTCGGTTTCCACCACTGGACATCCTGGCGGAGATGGATGCGCGGGTGTTTGCCCACCTTCGTCTTCCCCAGGTGGAAGCCGAGCCCCTGGATGCGGGCGAGGTGCGAAGGCAGGAGCGCAGACGGGCGCTGCGAGTGTGGCGAGAGAGGCTCCAAGAGCCTCGTTTCTCGCGCCAGCGCACGGTCAGCGCGCTCTTGCCGAGCTTCGAAGCCTGGCTGCGAGCGGGGAAAGAGGTGCACGTCACCTTCCGATTAACGCAGGTACTCACTGGGCACGGGTGTTTCGGTGAGTACCTGAACAGGATTGGACGCGAATCGACAACGCAATGCCACCACTGTGGTGGGGACCGGGATTCCGCACAGCACACGCTCGCCGAGTGCCCTGCGTGGGAGTCCGAGCGACGGATCCTGGTCCAGAGGATCGGGCAAGATCTCTCTCCGCCAGTCGCAGTAGCGGCTGCGCTGGCGGATAAAGGCGCGTGGAAGGCGCTGGTCTCCTTCTGTGAAGCCGTCATGGTACAGAAGGAGACCGCCGAGCGTGATCGGGAGAGGGCCGATCCCGCTCGGAGATGGCGACGCCGGGGCGGTGGCAACGGACGCACCGGCCCGTCAGCCCTTTAGTCCCGGGCAAAGAATAGGGCTAAGGTACCCCCTGCCTGTCGTACAAGGCGGCTAAAAGGGGACTTCGGGTTCGCGGGTGATCAGGGTGGGGGCTCTGACCACCCGGGAAGTGGACCCGGGAAGTGGACCCGGGAAGGACGGCAACTCGGAGTGGTCTCGAGTTGCCGTAGCACCGCGAGGGTGCTAGGGGAGGTTTTTTCCTCCCCAGGGATGTGCTCAGGCACCGTGCAGAGGGGCACCGGTGCGTTCTTTTGGAGATCCCGGAGCCCAGGCGGGGTCGCGGAGGTGTGCGAAAGCGTTCCCGTAACCCCGCCATACGCAGCCCCCCCCACCTCAGCCCCTGCCCCTGAGAGGAGGGACACGCGCCCTCCCCCACCTCAGCCCCTGCCCCTCAGAAGAGAGACACGCGCCCCACAGCCAGTGGCATCCACCTCAACAGCGTCAACAAGAGCGCCAGCACCAACGTCGAAGGCACCAGCGTCTGCACCATTGGCAAAAGCTACGACAGCAGCCACCGGTGCAACACTTATCCCCCCGGCGAACGATGCCACGGAACGGGGGGCTGGTGACAACACCAAAAAGAAAAAGAGGGGTAAGAGGAGGCGCAAGGGGAGGACCCAGGCAGAAGGAGCCACCACCTCGACGCCAATACCTACCCAGGGCACCACCAACTAACAAGACGCTGCATCTGCTGCGAATAAAGATACTTCACGCGCGCACGCAAATATTCTAAATTTATTTCTAAACGCCGCTAGTCGAACAACCCAAGTCGGAACGGTACCGGTATCTGTGGCGCCGCCGCCGTCGTTCGAAGAAATAGTTTTACTTTTTGTTAGGCAAGTTATGGGACTCCTCGGGGATATTCTCATAGCTATCACTGCCGGGGAACATCCACTCGCCGCGATCGCTCGCGTGTTAGCATCTCTTGGCACGGCTCGTAATGGCTCCGCAAATTAGGGCTATGTATTGGAACCCGAACGGCATTAACACCAAGCTGATCGGGCTCAAGGCTCTCGTCCGGCGATACGACATTCAAGTTGTATTGCTGGGCGAAACGAAACTAAGACCTTCGGATAGTCTGAGACTGCCGAATTTCCACGTGTATCGTCGCGATGAGGTCTCTCCTGCCGGAGTGGCCTACCGTGGCACGGCCGTACTGGTCAGGAGGGATCTCGTGCACGAGGAAATAGAGCTGCAACCTTACATCTCCATGCGCTCCATCGGCGTCCGACTAAAAGCCTCCGGGAAGACGCTGCGGCTTTACGCTGCGTACCGTCCTCCCGGCACTCCCCTCAATCCAACGGACATCCGGAATGTATTCGACGGCAGCACGCCCACGATCATTGCCGGGGACCTCAACGCTAAACACCCGGCATGGGGGTCGACCACCAGAACCCCCGCGGGCAGGCTGCTGTACGCAGACTCGCAGGGAGGGGATTACGACGTGCTCGGGCCGAACGAGCCGACGCATATTCCCTCCTGCAGTCAATACAAACCGGATGTCCTGGATATAGTGCTTAGCCAGTGTATCCAGACCCCCGTCCACCTGGAGGTCCTTTATGACGCGGACACTCAGCACCTTCCGGTGCTCATAGTGACGGACCTAGGTGCAGTCTCGGTGTCTCTGAGTTCGCCTAACACAAGAACGGACTGGGAGGCTTACAGAAGCGCACTTGTGACGATGGACACAGGCCGTCCCATCAGGACGGCCGAAGACGTCGAGGTGGTCGCCAAGCACATCACCGAACGTATATCGGAGGAGTGCAAAGCGGCCACCAAAATCGTCCAGTCATCGTCACAGTGGCGTGGTGAGCTTCCCAGAAAGCTAACCATCAAGCTGAACCGTAAGAAGGCACTCAGAAGACTCTGGGCACGCACTCGTTGCCCACGCGTGAAGACACTTTTAAATCGGCTGTCGGAGGAGCTGTCTAGGGAAGTGATGCTGCACAGGGGAGAGTCATGGAACCGTCATCTCGATCGGATTTCGGAAAACCAGACCTCTCTTCATCACTTAAATAGGCAGCTTACCCGCACCCATTTACCGGTGTCTCCACTAGTGGATGATACGGGTCGCGTTCACTATGAAGCATCGGACAGGGCCGAGATACTGGCTACGCATTTAGAGGGCAGTTCACACCGAACAGCGGCCGCGGAACATCATAGGCAGGTAGAGGACCGCGTGCGGGAATTCATGTTATGTCCTGAGGAGCCTCTGCAGGGAGAAGCCTTCTTCTCTCCAGCGGAAGTGCGCAGAGCCATTCAATGGCTACCACTGCGCCGTGCACCCGGACAAGACGTAATACCCACCGCGGCGCTTAAGGCTCTGCCGGGGAGAGGTGTCGTTGCGCTAGCCCGTTTATACAACGGGATTCTGCGCACGTGCCACTTCCCGGAACAGTGGAAACTGGGGAAGATTTTCGTGCTGCCGAAGGCGGGTAAAGACAGGAGACGACCGGCAAGCTACCGTCCTATTACGTTGCTATCACACGTAGCGAAACTCTTTGAGAAGCTGCTGCTGCGGAGGATCAACCCGTACATAACTGTACGGGATGAACAGTTCGGCTTCAGTAGCGGCCACTCTACTACTTTGCAGCTGGCACGTGTGCTACACTACCTCGCATTCGATCACAATCGTGATCGGGTGTGCGTCGGGGTCTTTCTCGATATCGAGAAGGCCTTTGACAGGGTGTGGCATACGGGACTTTTGTATAAGCTAATAGAGAATACCACCATCCCGCCTCAGTTCGTGCGTTTGATAGCATCGTATCTGGAGGGTCGCAGCTTTTACGTCTCCGTCGATAAAGCCGATTCGGCGGTACGGCCTATTCAAACTGGCGTTCCCCAGGAGTTGCCTTGCGCCGCGACTGTACGCGGTCTACACCGACGACATCCCGCTCCCTTAGGTCGCGCGGAGGAGCGGGATGATGACGGTCTGTTAGCGCTTTTCGCCGACGACAGTGCGTACTTTACGTCTTCGCGTCAAGCCAACCACGCAGCCAGAAAAATGCAGCGAATGTTGGACCTGCTTCCTGACTGGTTTGATAAGTGGAGGTTGACTGTCAATGTTGACAAGACTACCGCCCTTATCACCAGAAGACGGATCAAATACCCCCCCCCGCTCGAGCTCCGCGGACAAGCGATCGAATGGAATACCAGAGTGACATATCTCGGATGCCGTATTGACAGCATGCTGCGCATGGAACCGCAGGTCGAACACTCAGTTCGAACTGCGCGGGCAGCGAGTGCGATGCTGGGACCAGTACTGTCATCCAAACTACCTACGTCAACTAAGATAGGAATCTACAAAACGTACATTCGATCGCGCTTGACTTACGCCGCTCCGGCGTGGTACCCCCTCACGTCCGCGTCGCAGCGAAAGCGGCTGCAGGCCCAACAGAATCTGGCTGTTAGGAGAATCGTGGGAGCAGGTCGCTACGTCAGGAACGATGTTATCGCGTCTAATCTTAATTTAGAGTCCATCTCCGATTTCGTCACCCGTATCGCGCGTCGTATGTACGAACGCGCTGATACGGGAGAACATCCCATCTGCGAAACATCGCTCCTGCACGCACGCCCCCGACGGGCGACCGCTTCCTCGCGAGCTGCTGTTACCGTCTCCCGACTAAGGGAATGTAGGTTGAGACGGTAACTTGCACAACAGACCGTTGAGGATAAGTGATTAGACTTTTTTCGCATTTTCCCTTCCGGATTTGTATGTGACGTGAAAACGTAACGTAGCATTTCTACCTGTGCCACGAGTTGTGTCACCTGATTCCGACAGGCCTTAGATCTGTCGAGTTGATGTTCGGGTAGTGGGGGAATATCCCCGGGGTAGGTTATGTAGACGTTCGGACGACGACGCCATAGGCGACGAAGGTGGAACACCATGGGGTTTTAGTCGGTGCGAGTCCGACATAAACCACCCTTGCCCCCGCAGGGGTGGGTATGCGTAGGCATTTCCCCATGTAAAAAAAAAAAAAAAAAAAAGGTTAGGTTACAAAATCAGCACGAAAAACGAAGACATGGAAATTTTTACAAATGGAATAAAATTACGTAATTATGAAACTAAAAATAACTGATTAGAACTAGACTAGAAATGGCCTAAATGCGGCGCAGGATGACTGTCTAACGATTACACTGAACAAATGCTACAACAAAAAACCACTTTGGAATGCTTAAGACTCTAATACACAAAGATATAGGTGGTTAGGTTAGGTTAGGATAGTTTAGGTTAGGTTAGGTTAGGTTACAAAATCAGCACGAAAACGAAGACATGGAAATTTTACAAATGGAATAAAATTACGTAATTATGAAACTAAAAATAACTGATTAGAACTAGACTAGAAATGGCCTAAATGCGGCGCAGGATGACTGTCTAACGATTACACTGAACAAATGCTACAACAAAAACCACTTTGGAATGCTTAAGACTCTAATACACAAAGATATAGGTGGTTAGGTTAGGTTAGGTTAGGTTTGGTTAGGTTAGGTTTGGTTAGGTTAGGTTACAAAATCAGCACGAAAACGAAGACATGGAAATTTTACAAATGGAATAAAATTACGTAATTATGAAACTAAAAATAACTGATTAGAACTAGACTAGAAATGGCCTAAATGCGGCGCAGGATGACTGTCTAACGATTACACTGAACAAATGCTACAACAAAAAACCACTTTGGAATGCTTAAGACTCTAATACACAAAGATATAGGTGGTTAGGGTTAGGTTAGGTTTGGTTAGGTTAGGTTAGGTTAGGTTACAAAATCAGCACGAAAACGAAGACATGGAAATTTTACAAATGGAATAAAATTACGTAATTATGAAACTAAAAATAACTGATTAGAACTAGACTAGAAATGGCCTAAATGCGGCGCAGGATGACTGTCTAACGATTACACTGAACAAATGCTACAACAAAAAACCAATTTGGTTAGGTTAGGTTAGGTTAGGTTAGGTTAGGTTAGGTTAGGTTTTTTTTTTTTTTTTTTTATAGTGACCCCCGTTTCTGGGGGTCTTGCATGTATATTCCCCTGACATGTGTGGTCAGGGACTTTTTTGTGCTTTTAATGATTATGATCGTTCTTAATATTTACATGTCATCTTTACAAAATATACATTTCTTCTTTATTGCTTTTTATATATCTTTTTGCTTTATTATTACAAAATTTCAATCATACCTTAATATCTATATACTTATGAGATATCTATATCTAGTTTTCCTTATAGCTATAGTTAAATTCTAAACTTATATTTTCTATTTACTTATCTATCTTTTTTTTTTTTTTTTTTTTTTTTTTTTTCCTTTTTTATATAAGTGTATATGTATGCGTTACTTAAGCTAGCACTATATAGTGCATAATAGATCTGTCTCTATTGTTGTACTACCCTATTATTTATTCTTATTTATTACTTTGCCTGCGATATATTTACAGAAACTAATAAACTTATCCCTAGATTCCTTATTTCTAATAATTTCATGTATATTATTTCTGCTAATTTTTATAACTAATTCTATCTCCATATCCATTCTCTCTTTGCTGTATATGGGACATTCTGTGATAAGGTGGATCACACTTTCCACCTTATCGTCGCCACAGGCGCACGCTGGGCTCTCCTTGCATTTGAATCTATGCAAGTACTCGGAGAACCCCCCATGCCCTGTCATCCTTGTACTAATTGTGCGTTCATCTGTAGTTTTCTTACTACAGGGTACGCTTCAATTACATCCGGGAAAAAGGCTTTAGTTGTGGACCCTGTTTTTTTGTTCTTTATATCTTCGATTCCATTCGTCAATCGAATCTAGCCGAATCTGGCGCTTGACGAATGAAATGGGCATTTTTTTTTTTTTCATATTTGGTTTTGTTTTAATTTTTGTGCTGCTTCTTTTGCCAGCTTATCTGCTCTTTCGTTTCCTCCAATCCTGCGTGTGCTTTAATCCAAAAAGTTTAAATATTTTACCATCTTTGCCAATCTGTATATGTTTTTCCTGGCACTCATCGCTAGGGATGGAGGAATCGCTCTGAATGATCGTTTGTAAGGCAGACCTGGAGTCACTGTATACGCTACACATTCGTGCCTGGTCTTGGAGAGCAAAGTTAGTAGCCTCAAGTAGTGCCAGCAATTCCGCCTGATATACGGTGCAGAAGTTTCCCAACTTAAATTTATGGGTACTCCTTTCTGCGTCATGCTTCCAGATGGATAATGCTGCTCCAACTTTTCCTTCAATCTTACTCCCGTCTGTATATATTCTAATATGGTCCTGAGTAGATTGCTGGTCTATTTGTGGACCTTCACCAAAGCATGTGAATTGCAGCCCTACTTGATCCACTGGATGTAGTGTCTCCTCGAAGGCCACCTGCCTCTCCAGTTCGCGGTCTCCCACTACTCGCAGGAGTAACCTTTTTCACTTCATAAAGTGCGGCTGCTTCTCGGATCCGCAGATCTAAGGAAGCAGCCCAGCGAGCAGTAGTGCAGAGTTTAGGGATACTGTTTTATATGCCTTTATAATTTTTTGTACGAATCCTCGTTGTACCAACTCGAGCTGCTTTCGTGTTTTTATTTTATCTGCTGCTGGTGCCCATGCGCTTGCGGCGTATGTTACTACCGGTTCCACTACAGCTGTATATATGGTCCTAATTATCTCGGGATTTAGGCCCCAATGAATCTTTGCGGTCCTCGACAGCTGACTGTACAAGTTTTGTGCCTTGCGGCACACGTTCTTTACGTGCGTATTGAACGTCAACCTGTCGTCAACTGTGAGGCCAAGTATTTTGATTTCACGGGACAATTCTATACTCTCATTGCACATGTTCAGAAGTGGTAAGTCATATTTTAACTTATTTGTAATTACCATGGCTTTTGTCTTATGTGGTGCGAAATTGAGTTTATTCTTAGTGCCCCACTTCTGAACATGCGTGAGAGCTACATTGGCCCGCTCTTGCACTTCTACTGCCGAATCTCCAGAGAAAATCAGGACCACATCATCCGCGAAGGCTTGACAATAGTCACCTCGCTTTTCCAGCTCTCCCAACAGTGGGTTTAGTAATAGGTTCCAAAATGTTGGTCCGCCTATCGATCCTTGCACGCACCCTTACTAGTCTCTCCGATCCATTCTGCCCTGCATACCTGACTCGCACTGTCCTGTCTTTAAGGTAGTTATCTACCAGGCGCCTCAGGTTTGCCGGACATTTGGTCTCCGCTAATCTACACCTTATCGCTGGCCACCACGCATTATCAAATGCTCCCTCTATGTCTAATGATATCAGCACCATTAATTTCTTATCACTAAGTTTTGTTTTTATAAACTGTATCATGTCATAGAGGGAGTCCTCGGTACTGCGCTGTGGTATAAACCCGTATTGTCGCTTGTTGGTTTCGGGTATGGTGTACCATTTGATCCTCCGAATGATCATCTTTTCAAGGATCTTTCCTAATACAGGCAATAGCCCAATCGGCCTGTATGACTTGGGGTGCGTGTAATCGTCTTTATTTGGTTTTCTTAAAGCGACCACTGTTGCTTCTTTCCACCTCTTGGGAAAGCAAGCAAAATTGAGGCACTTATTCGCTAAAGCCAAGAACAGTTCAGGGTCTAGGGTAATGGCCGCCAAACAGATGTCCGCCGTGAGACCATCTCTACCAGGAGCTTTCTTCGGGTTAAAGCTTGACGCTGCCCATATCAATTCTTCCTCTGTAAACGGAGGGTCACATGTTTCGTCCTGTGTGTATTGGTTCACTTTTTCCGCTTCTAATCGCACTTGTTTGTGCTCCTCTTCATCTTCTTGAGCTTCATCCTCCGGATAAAATGCTTCAGCTAAAGCCTTGGCTGATTCTTCCCCTTCTAAAACTGTGCTATTGTGGATGAGAGGAATGTCCTCCTGTCTCACAGTTGTGCGGCCAATCACTCTGTATATCCCGTTCCACATTGACTCCTTTTGTTGTTTTCCACAAAACTCCTTCCAGCTTTCTGTGCGAGCCTTTTTCGCTTCCAGTTGGTATCTCTCTTTAACCTGGAGATATTGTTCGACAACCCATTCTCGGCGGACTGGTGCGGCGTTTGATATTCTCCTCTTTTTCCTCAAAACTTCTTTTTTAAGCTCGTCTAGTTCTCGAGTCCACCAAGGCATCTCTATTCGTGTTTTCTTTCCCAACTTGGGTATATTGTCTTCACAAATTTCTAATATGGTGTCTGTATATTCGGATATTATTCTTTCTATTTCATTACTGTTTTCTATTTTAGCTATCTCAGTTCTAGTTATGTTTTATTTTCCATTTATGTGCTAGTTTTTCATTAAATTCACTCCAGTTTGCTTTTTTAGTATTGTATTTTCTAGTTGTTCTCTCTATGTTGTTCCCTATTGATTTTGTTAGATTTATTTCGAATAGAATCGCCTTGTGGTCCGAGCTGGATATATCTTCCGCCAGTCTCCAGTTATCTATCCTACCGAGTAGACTTGTCGAGCAGGTAGTTACATCTACACAGCTGGAGAACCTCCTACCTCCTCGGAAGGTGTCAAAGGTGGGCTCGGTTCCTGTGTTCAGTATATGAAACTCCATGTCATCAAGGACCGCCGCCACTTCTACCCCCCTGGTATCTGTTGCTCTACTGCCCCACCATGTGCTCCACGCGTTTACGTCACCACCTAGTATCACGCTTCCAGTTCCTACACCTTTTACGGCTGCTCTAATCTTGTCCAGGTATGGTTCGATAGGTTTGTCTCCTTCTAGATAGACAGACACCACCCCTATCTCCCAGGCCCCTGTCCTCAGTCTGGCAACAGCGATGTTTTCAGACATAAGGTTGGGACACTGGATGACGTCTATGGTGTCGTCGAACAGTACAATGGCAGCCTTTACCACTTTTCCGGTATTAAGGTTCCTAGTGCATTGTACTGTTCTTGTCCCCGGATATTGCCTCATCTCCCCGATTCGTCCTATATAGGGCTCCTGGATCATGGCGAACATTATTTTGCGCCTGGCTGCTTCCGTGATTAGTTCGGCCGTAGCTAGCTCACTCCTCTGTAAGTTTGCCTGGATCGCGTGATATCGATGGTCGACGTTGTTTTGGTGCCTTTTTGAGCCCGGGACCACCTTAGCAATAAGCTATGGTGGACCTTGCAAGTGACTCCCATTTCCTTCTCACAGGGCAGTCCATGCTAAACGCGTTATGGTCTCTCCTGTCCATTTTTGCCCTCGAACAGTTTCGGCACGTTGGCATTTCTCCAGAGAGCATTTCAGTGCACTCTGCTCTGAGATGCGGGCCTCCGCAGTGGCTGCACACATCTATCGTCTCCGTGCATAGCCGCTTGCTGTGCCCATATCCTAGGCATCGTGAACACTGAATTAGTGGGGATTGATCTTCTACCCTAACTCTCTGGAGATCAACGTGAACTATCCCTGCTTGTGTAAGGCGATTCCATATCGGGGGAGAGACCTTCAGCACTACGTGCGATGTGAGCGGATTCCTTGTTTTCTTCCTGTACTTAACTTCAATTCTCTTGCTTTCCTCGCTTATGTCCTTTAAAGATGTTTGTTTTGGACCTTTAAAGCCATAACAATATCCTCGTCGTTGTTGTATTGCATCACGTCTCTAAGTATAATAAGTGGATCTTTGTTTTTAATTTCTTCAACTTTAAGATTGGTTCCTGCCTTTATTATATTTTCTTTTACCTTATTTATTTCATCCTGCGTACAACATCCTACTATAATTTTTCTATCTTTTGCTTTCCGGATTTTATCAATCTTTAGTCCTTCTTCCTTGGCATTTACTACTTTCCTTATTCTGTCCAGCACTTGGTCTCCTGTCTCTTTCTCATCGTTTGAGGTGATCGCAACTGAGTGCATAGCTGTATTCTCCGAAGGTAATCTCGTTGATGGTTTAGCCGCCACGCTTGCGTATGACCTTCTATCTTCTTTAAAATCTTGCTTTTTTAACTCTTCTTTTAGCTTTTCCATTTCTTTCTTGTTCTCTTCTAGAAGCTTCCCGTGTTCCTCTAGCTTTCTTAAAAATATGCTTTCTGTTTCTTCTTTTCTTTTCTCCTTTTCCTTCTGAATCTTTCGCCTTCTTTTCTATCTCCTTTTCCTTCCTTTCTGTCCCTGGACTCCTGTCTTTTTCTGCCTCCTTGACCAGCTGATAGAGCCTCTCTATTGCCTGAGTGACCTCCGTCTTTATATCAGTCCTCAGATTTCTTGAATTGTTCAAATTCAGCTTAGCTTTGTGGAGGCAGGCCCGAGCCTCTGTTAAGCGATCCGCATATTTGGTCACCTCCGTCTTTTGCGCCTCTTCCGAGGCTGATGGTCTGCGGTCCTTTTCTTTTGCATCCTGAGAGGTCGCTAACTTCTGTTTTTGGCGGACCGCCAGTGTGCCAGTCTTGCCTGATTGTTTCTGTTCAACCAGAGACCCATCGTTAACAGCTGACCTTGACAAAGACCCTCTAGAGCTTGGAGGGAGCACCTGCACTGCCACTTCACTGCTCACCACTGGTGTGCTCGTGGAGGGAATGACCTCTGCTTCTAGGGGGCTCGACATGTGTAAGTCTTCTGTGACGCTCACAGATGTTGCCTTCGGAAGGTCCTCGCTTGCGGCTTTGGTGGCCTTTTGTTGGTGTGCGTATTCCGATCATTTTTTAGTCAAATATGAATTTAATATTTTTATGATTTTAATGGTTGGGTAGAAATCTACCTAAGTAATGAAGACTGGGAGGGTGGGCGGGCGATTTTTTCCTAATTTTGTGCGTTTCTGTTCCAGGTTTCGGCTGATTCGTCGGTTGTGGACAGGGACCTACCGATCGGGAGCAAAAACAACACGAAAACTAACGAAAATAAAAACTTTATAAATCTAATATAATTACGTAACTAAGAAAACTTAAAAACTGATGAAATCGAGAAAAACGGCCTGAAAGCGGCGCAAGAAGACTTTAGAATGATTAAACTACTCAATTACTACTTTAAAACACAAACTTGACATACACTAGGCGTTATACCACGAAGATATTGGCAAATTCCTTTAAAATAGGACTTCACCACTACACCTCGGTTTGCTATAAATTTGTGATTTTTCCTAATTTTGTGCGTTTCTGTTCCAGGTTTCGGCTGATTCGTCGGTTGTGACAGGGACCTACCGATCGGGAGCAAAAACAACACGAAAACTAACGAAAATAAAAACTTTATAAATCTAATATAATTACGTAACTAAGAAAACTTAAAAACTGATGAAATCGAGAAAAACGGCCTGAAAGCGGCGCAAGAAGACTTTAGAATGATTAAACTACTCAATTACTACTTTAAAACACAAACTTGACATACACTAGGCGTTATACCACGAAGATATTGGCAAATTCCTTTAAAATAGGACTTCACCACTACACCTCGGTTTGCTATAAATTTGTGATTTTTCCTAATTTTGTGCGTTTCTGTTCCAGGTTTCGGCTGATTCGTCGGTTGTGACAGGGACCTACCGATCGGGAGCAAAAACAACACGAAAACTAACGAAAATAAAAACTTTATAAATCTAATATAATTACGTAACTAAGAAAACTTAAAACTGATGAAATCGAGAAAAACGGCCTGAAAGCGGCGCAAGAAGACTTTAGAATGATTAAACTACTCAATTACTACTTTAAAACACAAACTTGACATACACTAGGCGTTATACCACGAAGATATTGGCAAATTCCTTTAAAATAGGACTTCACCACTACACCTCGGTTTGCTATAAATTTGTGATTTTTCCTAATTTTGTGCGTTTCTGTTCCAGGTTCGGCTGATTCGTCGGTTGTGACAGGACCTACCGATCGGGAGCAAAAACAACACGAAAACTAACGAAAATAAAAACTTTATAAATCTAATATAATTACGTAACTAAGAAAACTTAAAACTGATGAAATCGAGAAAAACGGCCTGAAAGCGGCGCAAGAAGACTTTAGAATGATTAAACTACTCAATTACTACTTTAAAACACAAACTTGACATACACTAGGCGTTATACCACGAAGATATTGGCAAATTCCTTTAAAATAGACTTCACCACTACACCTCGGTTTGCTATAAATTTGTGATTTTTCCTAATTTTGTGCGTTTCTGTTCCAGGTTTCGGCTGATTCGTCGGTTGTGACAGGACCTACCGATCGGGAGCAAAAACAACACGAAAACTAACGAAAATAAAAACTTTATAAATCTAATATAATTACGTAACTAAGAAAACTTAAAAACTGATGAAATCGAGAAAAACGGCCTGAAAGCGGCGCAAGAAGACTTTAGAATGATTAAACTACTCAATTACTACTTTAAAACACAAACTTGACATACACTAGGCGTTATAACACGAAGATATTGGCAAATTCCTTTAAAATAGGACTTCACCACTACACCTCGGTTTGCTATAAATTTGTGATTTTTTCCTAATTTTGTGCGTTTCTGTTCCAGGTTTCGGCTGATTCGTCGGTTGTGGACAGGGACCTACCGATCGGGAGCAAAAACAACACGAAAACTAACGAAAATAAAAACTTTATAAATCTAATATAATTACGTAACTAAGAAAACTTAAAAACTGATGAAATCGAGAAAAACGGCCTGAAAGCGGCGCAAGAAGACTTTAGAATGATTAAACTACTCAATTACTACTTTAAAACACAAACTTGACATACACTAGGCGTTATACCACGAAGATATTGGCAAATTCCTTTAAAATAGGACTTCACCACTACACCTCGGTTTGCTATAAATTTGTGATTTTTTCCTAATTTTGTGCGTTTCTGTTCCAGGTTTCGGCTGATTCGTCGGTTGTGACAGGACCTACCGATCGGGAGCAAAAACAACACGAAAACTAACGAAAATAAAAACTTTATAAATCTAATATAATTACGTAACTGAGAAAACTTAAAAACTGATGAAATCGAGAAAAACGGCCTGAAAGCGGCGCAAGAAGACTTTAGAATGATTAAACTACTCAATTACTACTTTAAAACACAAACTTGACATACACTAGGCGTTATAACACGAAGATATTGGCAAATTCCTTTAAAATAGGACTTCACCACTACACCTCGGTTTGCTATAAATTTGTGATTTTTCCTAATTTTGTGCGTTTCTGTTCCAGGTTTCGGCTGATTCGTCGGTTGTGACAGGACCTACCGATCGGGAGCAAAAACAACACGAAAACTAACGAAAATAAAAACTTTATAAATCTAATATAATTACGTAACTAAGAAAACTTAAAACTGATGAAATCGAGAAAAACGGCCTGAAAGCGGCGCAAGAAGACTTTAGAATGATTAAACTACTCAATTACTACTTTAAAACACAAACTTGACATACACTAGGCGTTATACCACGAAGATATTGGCAAAATTCCTTTAAAATAGGACTTCACCACTACACCTCGGTTTGCTATAAATTTGTGATTTTTCCTAATTTTGTGCGTTTCTGTTCCAGGTTTCGGCTGATTCGTCGGTTGTGACAGGACCTACCGATCGGGAGCAAAAACAACACGAAAACTAACGAAAATAAAAACTTTATAAATCTAATATAATTACGTAACTAAGAAAACTTAAAAACTGATGAAATCGAGAAAAACGGCCTGAAAGCGGCGCAAGAAGACTTTAGAATGATTAAACTACTCAATTACTACTTTAAAACACAAACTTGACATACACTAGGCGTTATACCACGAAGATATTGGCAAATTCCTTTAAAATAGGACTTCACCACTACACCTCGGTTTGCTATAAATTTGTGATTTTTCCTAATTTTGTGCGTTTCTGTTCCAGGTTTCGGCTGATTCGTCGGTTGTGACAGGACCTACCGATCGGGAGCAAAAACAACACGAAAACTAACGAAAATAAAAACTTTATAAATCTAATATAATTACGTAACTAAGAAAACTTAAAACTGATGAAATCGAGAAAAACGGCCTGAAAGCGGCGCAAGAGACTTTAGAATGATTAAACTACTCAATTACTACTTTAAAACACAAACTTGACGTACACTAGGCGTTATACCACGAAGATATTGGCAAATTCCTTTAAAATGGGACTTCACCACTACACCTCGGTTTGCTATAAATTTGTGATTTTTCCTAATTTTGTGCGTTTCTGTTCCAGGTTTCGGCTGATTCGTCGGTTGTGGACGGGGACCTACCGATCAGGAGCAAAAACAACACGAAAACTAACGAAAATAAAAAGTTTATAAATCTAATATAATTACGTAACTAAGAAAACTTAAAACTGATGAAATCGAGAAAAACGGCCTGAAAGCGGCGCAAGAAGACTTTAGAATGATTAAACTTCTCAATTACTACTTTAAAACACAAACTTGACATACACTAGGCGTTATACCACGAAGATATTGGCAAATTCCTTTAAAATAGGACTTCACCACTACACCTCGGTTTGCTATAAATTTGTGATTTTTCCTAATTTTGTGCGTTTCTGTTCAGGTTTCGGCTGATTCGTCCGGTTGTGGACAGGACCTACCGATCGGGAGCAAAAACAACACGAAAACGAACGAAAATAAAAAGTTTATAAATCTAATATAATTACGTAACTAAGAAAACTTAAAACTGATGAAATCGAGAAAAACGGCCTGAAAGCGGCGCAAAGGAAGACTTTAGAATGATTAAACTACTCAATTACTACTTTAAAACACAAACTTGACATACACTAGGCGTTATACCACGAAGATATTGGCAAATTCCTTTAAAATAGGACTTCACCACTACACCTCGGTTTGCTATAAATTTGTGATTTTTCCTAATTTTGTGCGTTTCTGTTCAGGTTTCGGCTGATTCGTCGGTTGTGGACGAGGACCTACCGATCGGGAGCAAAAACAACACGAAAACTAACGAAAATAAAAAGTTTATAAATCTAATATAATTACGTAACTAAGAAACTTAAAACTGATGAAATCGAGAAAAACGGCCTGAAAGCGGCGCAAGAAGACTTTAGAATGATTAAACTACTCAATTACTGCTTTAAAACACAAACTTGACATACACTAGGCGTTATACCACGAAGATATTGGCAAATTCCTTTAAAATAGGACTTCACCACTACACCTCGGTTTGCTATAAATTTGTGATTTTTCCTAATTTTGTGCGTTTCTGTTCAGGTTTCGGCTGATTCGTCGGTTGTGGACAGGGACCTACCGATCAGAACAAAAACAACACGAAAACGAACGAAAATAAAAAGTTTATAAATCTAATATAATTACGTAACTAAGAAACTTAAAACTGATGAAATCGAGAAAAACGGCCTGAAAGCGGCGCAAGAGACTTTAGAATGATTAAACTACTCAATTACTACTTTAAAACACAAACTTGACATACACTAGGCGTTATACCACGAAGATATTGGCAAATTCCTTTAAAATAGGACTTCACCACTACACCTCGGTTTGCTATAAATTTGTGATTTTTTCCTAATTTTGTGCGTTTCTGTTCAGGTTTCGGCTGATTCGTCGGTTGTGGACAGGGACCTACCGATCAGAACAAAAACAACACGAAAACGAACGAAAATAAAAAGTTTATAAATCTAATATAATTACGTAACTAAGAAAACTTAAAACTGATGAAATCGAGAAAAACGGCCTGAAAGCGGCGCAAGAAGACTTTAGAATGATTAAACTACTCAATTACTACTTTAAAACACAAACTTGACATACACTAGGCGTTATACCACGAAGATATTGGCAAATTCCTTTAAAATAGGACTTCACCACTACACCTCGGTTTGCTATAAATTTGTGATTTTTCCTAATTTTGTGCGTTTCTGTTCCAGGTTTCGGCTGATTCGTCCGGTTGTGGACAGGACCTACCGATCAGAACAAAAACAACACGAAAACGAACGAAAATAAAAAGTTTATAAATCTAATATAATTACGTAACTAAGAAAACTTAAAACTGATGAAATCGAGAAAAACGGCCTGAAAGCGGCGCAAGAGACTTTAGAATGATTAAACTACTCAATTACTACTTTAAAACACAAACTTGACGTACACTAGGCGTTATACCACGAGATATTGGCAAATTCCTTTAAAATGGGACTTCACCACTACACCTCGGTTTGCTATAAATTTGTGATTTTTTCCTAATTTTGTGCGTTTCTGTTCCAGGTTTCGGCTGATTCGTCGGTTGTGGACAGGGACCTACCGATCAGAACAAAAACAACACGAAAACTAACGAAAATAAAAACTTTATAAATCTAATATAATTACGTAACTAAGAAAACTTAAAACTGATGAAATCAGGAAAACGGCCTGAAAGCGGCGCAAGAAGACTTTAGAATGATTAAACTACTCAATTACTACTTTAAAACACAAACTTGACATACACTAGGCGTTATACCACGAAGATATTGGCAAATTCCTTTAAAATAGGACTTCACCACTACACCTCGGTTTGCTATAAATTTGTGATTTTTCCTAATTTTGTGCGTTTCTGTTCCAGGTTTCGGCTGATTCGTCGGTTGTGGACAGGGACCTACCGATCAGGAGCAAAAACAACACGAAAACGAACGAAAATAAAAACTTTATAAATCTAATATAATTACGTAACTAAGAAAACTTAAAACTGATGAAATCGAGAAAAACGGCCTGAAAGCGGCGCAAGAAGACTTTAGAATGATTAAACTACTCAATTACTACTTTAAAACACAAACTTGACATACACTAGGCGTTATACCACGAAGATATTGGCAAATTCCTTTAAAATAGGACTTCACCACTACACCTCGGTTTGCTATAAATTTGTGATTTTTCCTAATTTTATTGCGTTTCTGTTCCAGGTTTCCGGCTGATTCGTCGGTTGTGGACAGGGACCTACCGATCAGGAGCAAAAACAACACGAAAACTAACGAAAATAAAAACTTTATAAATCTAATATAATTACGTAACTAAGAAACTTAAAACTGATGAAATCGAGAAAAACGGCCTGAAAGCGGCGCAAGAAGACTTTAGAATGATTAAACTACTCAATTACTGCTTTAAAACACAAACTTGACATACACTAGGCGTTATACCACGAAGATATTGGCAAATTCCTTTAAAATAGGACTTCACCACTACACCTCGGTTTGCTATAAATTTGTGATTTTTCCTAATTTTATTGCGTTTCTGTTCCAGGTTTCGGCTGATTCGTCGGTTGTGGACAGGGACCTACCGATCGGGAGCAAAAACAACACGAAAACTAACGAAAATAAAAACTTTATAAATCTAATATAATTACGTAACTAAGAAAACTTAAAAACTGATGAAATCGAGAAAAACGGCCTGAAAGCGGCGCAAGAAGACTTTAGAATGATTAAACTACTCAATTACTGCTTTAAAACACAAACTTGACATACACTAGGCGTTATACCACGAGATATTGGCAAATTCCTTTAAAATAGACTTCACCACTACACCTCGGTTTGCTATAAATTTGTGATTTTTCCTAATTTTGTGCGTTTCTGTTCAGGTTTCGGCTGATTCGTCGGTTGTGACAGGACCTACCGATCGGGAGCAAAAACAACACGAAAACTAACGAAAATAAAAACTTTATAAATCTAATATAATTACGTAACTAAGAAAACTTAAAACTGATGAAATCGAGAAAAACGGCCTGAAAGCGGCGCAAGAGACTTTAGAATGATTAAACTACTCAATTACTACTTTAAAACACAAACTTGACGTACACTAGGCGTTATACCACGAAGATATTGGCAAATTCCTTTAAAATAGACTTCACCACTACACCTCGGTTTGCTATAAATTTGTGATTTTTCCTAATTTTATTGCGTTTCTGTTCAGGTTTCGGCTGATTCGTCGGTTGTGACAGGACCTACCGATCAGGAGCAAAAACAACACGAAAACTAACGAAAATAAAAACTTTATAAATCTAATATAATTACGTAACTAAGAAAACTTAAAACTGATGAAATCGAGAAAAACGGCCTGAAAGCGGCGCAAGAGACTTTAGAATGATTAAACTACTCAATTACTACTTTAAAACACAAACTTGACATACACTAGGCGTTATACCACGAAGATATTGGCAAATTCCTTTAAAATAGGACTTCACCACTACACCTCTGTATGCTATAAATTTGTGATTTTTTCCTAATTTTGTGCGTTTCTGTTCCAGGTTTCGGCTGATTCGTCGGTTGTGGACAGGGACCTACCGATCGGGAGCAAAAACAACACGAAAACTAACGAAAATAAAAACTTTATAAATCTAATATAATTACGTAACTAAGAAAACTTAAAAACTGATGAAATCGAGAAAAACGGCCTGAAAGCGGCGCAAAGGAAGACTTTAGAATGATTAAACTACTCAATTACTACTTTAAAACACAAACTTGACATACACTAGGCGTTATACCACGAAGATATTGGCAAATTCCTTTAAAATAGGACTTCACCACTACACCTCGGTTTGCTATAAATTTGTGATTTTTTCCTAATTTTGTGCGTTTCTGTTCCAGGTTTCGGCTGATTCGTCGGTTGTGGACAGGGACCTACCGATCAGGAGCAAAAACAACACGAAAACTAACGAAAATAAAACTTTATAAATCTAATATAATTACGTAACTAAGAAAACTTAAAACTGATGAAATCGAGAAAAACGGCCTGAAAGCGGCGCAAGAAGACTTTAGAATGATTAAACTACTCAAATACTACTTTAAGACACAAACTTGACATACACTAGGCGTTATACCACGAAGATATTGGCAAATTCCTTTAAAATAGGACTTCACCACTACACCTCGGTTTGCTATAAATTTGTGATTTTTTCCTAATTTTGTGCGTTTCTGTTCCAGGTTTCGGCTGATTCGTCGGTTGTGGAGAGGGACCTACCGATCGGGAGCAAAAACAACACGAAAACTAACGAAAATAAAAACTTTATAAATCTAATATAATTACGTAACTAAGAAAACTTAAAAACTGATGAAATCGAGAAAAACGGCCTGAAAGCGGCGCAAGAAGACTTTAGAATGATTAAACTACTCAAATACTACTTTAAGACACAAACTTGACATACACTAGGCGTTATACCACGAAGATATTGGCAAATTCCTTTAAAATAGGACTTCACCACTACACCTCGGTTTGCTATAAATTTGTGATTTTTCCTAATTTTGTGCGTTTCTGTTCCAGGTTTCGGCTGATTCGTCGGTTGTGGACAGGGACCTACCGATCGGGAGCAAAAACAACACGAAAACTAACGAAAATAAAAACTTTATAAATCTAATATAATTACGTAACTAAGAAAACTTAAAAACTGATGAAATCGAGAAAAACGGCCTGAAAGCGGCGCAAGAAGACTTTAGAATGATTAAACTACTCAATTACTACTTTAAAACACAAACTTGACATACACTAGGCGTTATACCACGAAGATATTGGCAAATTCCTTTAAAATAGGACTTCACCACTACACCTCGGTTTGCTATAAATTTGTGATTTTTTCCTAATTTTGTGCGTTTCTGTTCCAGGTTTCGGCTGATTCGTCGGTTGTGGACAGGACCTACCGATCGGGAGCAAAAACAACACGAAAACTAACGAAAATAAAAACTTTATAAATCTAATATAATTACGTAACTAAGAAAACTTAAAAACTGATGAAATCGAGAAAAACGGCCTGAAAGCGGCGCAAGAAGACTTTAGAATGATTAAACTACTCAATTACTACTTTAAAACACAAACTTGACATACACTAGGCGTTATACCACGAAGATATTGGCAAATTCCTTTAAAATAGGACTTCACCACTACACCTCGGTTTGCTATAAATTTGTGATTTTTTCCTAATTTTGTGCGTTTCTGTTCCAGGTTTCGGCTGATTCGTCGGTTGTGGACAGGGACCTACCGATCGGGAGCAAAAACAACACGAAAACTAACGAAAATAAAAACTTTATAAATCTAATATAATTACGTAACTAAGAAAACTTAAAAACTGATGAAATCGAGAAAAACGGCCTGAAAGCGGCGCAAGAAGACTTTAGAATGATTAAACTACTCAATTACTACTTTAAAACACAAACTTGACATACACTAGGCGTTATACCACGAAGATATTGGCAAATTCCTTTAAAATAGGACTTCACCACTACACCTCGGTTTGCTATAAATTTGTGATTTTTCCTAATTTTGTGCGTTTCTGTTCCAGGTTTCGGCTGATTCGTCGGTTGTGGACAGGACCTACCGATCGGGAGCAAAACAACACGAAAACTAACGAAAATAAAAACTTTATAAATCTAATATAATTACGTAACTAAGAAAACTTAAAACTGATGAAATCGAGAAAAACGGCCTGAAAGCGGCGCAAGAAGACTTTAGAATGATTAAACTACTCAATTACTACTTTAAAACACAAACTTGGTTAGGTTAGGTTAGGCTAGGCCAGGCCAGGCCAGGCCAGGCCAGGCCAGGCCAGGCCAGGCCAGGCCAGGCCAGGCCAGGCCAGGCCAGGCCAGGCCAGGCCAGGCCAGGCCAGGCCAGGCCAGGCCAGGCCAGGCTAGGCCAGGCCAGGCCAGGCCAGGCCAGGCCAGGCCAGGCTAGGCCAGGCCAGGCTAGGCTAGGCCAGGCCAGGCCAGGCCAGGCCAGGCTAGGCCAGGCCAGGCCAGGCCAGGCCAGGCCAGGCCAGGCTAGGCCAGGCCAGGCCAGGCCAGGCTAGGCCAGGCCAGGCCAGGCCAGGCCAGGCTAGGCTAGGCCAGGCCAGGCCAGGCTAGGCCAGGCCAGGCTAGGCTAGGTTAGGTTAGGCTAGGTTAGGTTAGGTTTTTTTTTTTTATAGTGACCCCATTTCTGCTGGGTCTCGCATGTATAATCCCCTGACATGTATCGTCAGGGACTTTTTTGTGCTTTTTATCATTTTATATATATTTCAAACTTAATATTTACATATCAACTTTTAAAAAATAAACATTTCTTCTTAATTGCGCTTTATAAATTACAATTTCTATCTTTCCTTAATACCTATGTACTTATTATACATCTATATGTCATTTTCATTATCACTATAGTTAAAATATAAACTTATATTTTCTATTCTTCTATTTATTTTTTATTTTTTATTTTTTTTTATTTTTTTTTTTTTTTTTTCCTTATTATTATTATATATAAGTGTATATGTATGTATAACTTAACTATTATTATTTATTTATTCTTATTTATTACTTTGCTGGCTATATATTTACAAAAACTAATAAACTTATCCCTAGATTCCTTATTTCTAATAATTTCGTGTATATTATTTTTGCTTATTTTTATTTCTAATTCTATCTCCATATCCATTCTCTCTGCTGTACATGGGACATTCTGTGATAAGGTGGATCACACTTTCCACCTTATCGTCGCCACAGGCGCACGCAGGGCTCTCCTTGCATTTGAATTTATGCAAATACTCGGAAAACCCGCCGTGCCCTGTCAACACCTGTGTCAGTACACCGGTGGGTTCAATCTCTCTCACAATCATATATGCATTAGCCGCGTGCGGCAGGAAGATCTTAGTTGTTGAGGCTGTTTGACTTGTCTCGTATCTTCGGTTCCATTCCTCAAGCGACCTCTCACGGATCTGTCGTTTGACAAATGAAACCGGGAAGAGGTCATAGTTGGGCTTTGTTTTTAATTTGTTTGCTGCCTCTTTTGCCAATTTATCAGCTCTTTCGTTGCCTTCCAATCCGGCATGCGCCTTGATCCAAAACAAAGATATATCCTTATTCTGGAGTTTGGCGGCCTTTATGTTTGCACGCGATTGTACGGCAAGATGGTGTGTGGATGCGTTATTTATGACCGTCTCCAGTGCAGATCTCGAGTCGCTGCATATGCCAAAACTAGTTTCCTGGCGTGTCAGGATCATCTTAGTGGCTGTACATATGGCCAGAAGTTCAGCCTGGTATACCGTGCAGTACGGTGACAGTTTCAACTTGACGGCTTTGATCTCAGCTTCGTTGTTCCATAGGGACAGCGCTGCTCCGACCCCGCCGTCAATTTTACTGCCATCCGTATATATTCTGATTGTTTGGTTGTTTTGGCAATCGACTTGGTCTTGGTTTATCAAGCTCATGAACCTCAAACTCATATGCTCAGCCGGATGGGGAGTTTTGTCATATGCAACCACTCGTTCTACTTCTCTATCCCCCAGTTCTGCCCAGTGTACTCCCTTCTTGACCTCATAGAGAGTTGCCGCCTCCCTAATTCGGATGTCGAGTGGAAGCAGCCCAGACAGTACCAGGGCTGCATTTAAGGAGACAGTTTTATATGCCCTTATTAATTTTTGTGCGAAACCCCTTTGGACATTGTTCAGCTGCTTTTGCACCCCTATTTTTCTTGTAGCCGGTGCCCATACACTGGAGGCATACAAAAATACCGGCTCCACGGTCGCGGTGTATATAAGTCGGATGATTTCCGGGTGGAGGCCCCAGCTAATTCTGGCTGCTCGAGAAAGCTGCTTATATATATTGATAGCTTTCTTACTCACCTCCACTACGTGTCTATTGAAGGTGAGTTTGCTATCGATGTGGAGGCCAAGGATTTTGATGTCGTCAGACATGCCAATGTCAACCCCACCCATCCTCAGTCTTGGAACATCATATTTCAGTTTTCGGGTGACTACCATGGCTTTGGTCTTTGACGGACCAAAGTTCAGCTTATTCTTGATGCCCCAATCCCGAACATAAGCGAGGGCAGCATTGGCCTGTCGTTCTATTTCCTGCGCCGAGTTCCCATCGAATACCAGGACAACGTCATCCGCAAACGCTTGGCAATAGTCGCCACGACGTTCAAGTCCCTGTATTAGAGGGTCAAGGAGCAGGTTCCATAAAATGGGGCCGCCGATAGATCCCTGCACACAGCCTTTCGTGGCATTTTTCGTATACTCAGCTCCTCCATATCTGACAGTGACTTTTCTGTTGTGTAAGTAACTGTCAAGAATTCTCCTGATGTTAATTGGGCACTTTACCTGTGCCAATCGGACTCTGATCGCAGGCCACCATGCGTTGTCAAAGGCTCCCTCTATGTCCAGGGATACCATTGTGACAATCTTTTTCGCTTCGATCTTTTGGCGTATATGGTTCACTAGAACATAGAGGGAGTCCTCAGTGCTTTTTTGGGGCATGAATCCGTATTGACGGGAACTGATCGCTGGGAGGATATGCCACTTCAGCCTACCCACAATCAGCTTCTCCAGTATCTTTCCCATCACTGGCAACAATCCTATTGGCCGGTAGGCTTTGGGGTTAGCGTAGTTTTCCTTCCCAGGCTTACGCAGTGCTACTACAGTCGCTTCTTTCCAAAGAGTCGGAAAGTACTCCAGCTCTAGGCATTTGTTGACAAGTGATAGGAAAAACTCTGGATCACTAGATATGGCATGACTGCAGATATCGGCAGTGAAACCATCAGCACCCGGGGCCTTCTTTGGGTTAAACGACTCTGTAGCAGTTCGAAGCTCCTGCATAGTGAACGGAGGGTCGCTACTCCCATCGTGTTCTCTGACGTTGACGAGCTCAGCTTCCACTCTTATCCGTCGATGGTCGGGTGTATCTTCTTCCGTTAAATCATCCGGGTAGAAGGCCTCTGTCAGTACTTTTGCTGAGTCCCCTAGGTCAAAAGTTCTTCCATCTTTTTCCAGCGGCAAATCCTCTTGTCGTTTGGCGGTCCTACTCATCACTCTATAGATTCCTTCCCATACTCCCTCCTTATCCTGTTTCCCACAGAACCCTTTCCAGCTTTCGATTTGCGCTTTTTTAACCTCCTTCTCATAATTTTCTTTTATTTGCAGGTACTCTTCTACGACTTTCGCTCGCCGGACCGGGGCTGCACAGCGGATTCGTCGCTTCTTGGTGAGGACCTCTTTCTTCATCAAGTAGAGCTCCCTGGACATCCATGGCAAGGTAAGTTTTGATTTGGATTTCTTTTCGGTAGGGTATCCTCACATACCTTTTGATAATACGAGTATACCCCTCCGTCAAAGAATCCAAACTTTTGCATTTCACCTTTTCCCACTTTATTTATGACATTTTCCTCTCAGTTGGTCTTAGCTTCTCATGAAATTGAATCAATTAGCCCTTTTGGTGCCATAAATTCGTGTCGTTCTTTGTGTGCTCATACCTTTTGCTTTAATAAGCCTGATGTTAAAGGTCAGTGTGTTGTGGTCGGAACTTGTGATAGTTTCGTCCACTGTCCAGTCCTCTACCAAGTTGAGCATCTCATGAGAACAGGCTGTGACATCAATAAAGCTGGAGAAACGTTTGTTGCCTCTGATGGTATCGAATGTGGGGATATCTCCCTCATTGAGCACATACAACCCCATTTCGTCTATGGTTCCAAACATTTCTTCACCTCTCTGATCTAAAATATTGCCGCCCCACCATGTATTCTTGGCATTTGCGTCGCCTCCTAATAAAAACAATTTTGGCTGTAACTCCTTTTGTATATTCTTCAACTGCTCCAGGTATGGCTCTATGGGTTGTTCTGGCTCAAAGTAGTATGAAACCACAGCGATTTCCCAGGCACGAGTTCGGATCCCCACCACCACGATGTTATTTGTGGTGAGTTTGGGGAATTGTCTTATCTCCAAGTTATCGTCATAGACGGCAATAGCCGCCTTGACAACCCCTTCTCCCTGGCTCGTACTCTGGAAGATCCTCACCCCTTTGTAGCTTTTCATACACTTTGAGTTGCCCACATAAGGCTCCTGGAGCAGTGCAAAGGCCACTTCCTGTTATCAGCTTCTATCATTAGTTCTGCTGTGGCTAATTCCTTTCGTTGGAGGTTGGCCTGGAATACTTGGTAGGGCCTCTGACCGTGTGTGATGGTTACGTTGGATGCGCTTTGGTCCCTAGAGACGCCCTTAGCAATAAGCTGTGGTGGCGCGGGCCATTGCATCCACTTACGCCTGATAGGACACTCCTGATTAAATGCGTTGTGGTTCGCCACAGTTATTTTTGCCCGGGTGCAGTTGCAACATGTTGGTGCTTTACCAGCAAGTCGCTCCTCGCATTCTGCCCACTTGTGAGCTCCTCCGCAGTAACTGCATTTTTCAACAGTATCCTTGCAGAGGCTTCGGCTGTGTCCGTATCCCAGGCACAGTGAGCACTGTATCAACGGCGACTGGTCTTCAACCCGCACACGTTGCAGATCTATGTGTGCTCGACCCGCCGTGGTAAGGCGCTGCCATACTGCTGGGGAGACTTGCAACACGATGTGTGTAGTATGCGGATTTCTCGTTTTCCGTCTGTACCTCGCTGCAATTCTCACGTCCTGTTCTTTGATGTCTGCCAGCAAGTGACCGTTTTGTTTTTTAAGTGCTTTCACTACTTCTTCATTCGTGTGATGGGCTAGCACATCTCGCACTATAATCAGAGGATCCCTGTTCTGAGCCTCTTTGACTTGCAGATTGCTGGTCTTGACTGCATCACTAATTTGGTTAGGTTAGGTTAGGTTAGGTTAGGTTAGGTTAGGTTAGGTTAGGTTAGGTTAGGTTAGGTTAGGTTAGGTTAGGTTAGGTTAGGTTTTTTTTTTTTTTTTTCTTAATCTTATGTTTAATCATATTGGCACAATTTTAAATTCTAATTGGATAATATGTTTATATATGGTATCAGCTTTTTGATTCGCTTGTTTGGGGAGTATGTATCCTGGCAGAACGCTATTTGATACGTTTCTGCCTAGTTTACATATCCCCATAAATTCCACCGGGGATTTTACTTTCCCCGATGGCCGTTTATTGACTTATTTTTACATGTGTAAATAAAAGATGGCTGTACAGTAATAAAATAAAAAATAATATCTTAACTATTGATTCTTTGAGACGTAGGGTGTACAACTGCTAATGGATACAGGTTGTACTACCTAGTCTCATACCCTTAAACCATACAGAAGTACTGTACAGTTAAGGATTAATTATTGAATAAGCAAGTATATATATAAGTTGTGTCCCGAATAAAGAAACTAATGTATCAAGCAATTGAGGAATACGACTTCTATTGAAGCCGCATTACCCGAATTCTCGAGTCTCGAGGCGCTCGACTAAATAATCTTATAACTAACACAGAAAGTTACATATCTTAAATATTGATTACATATACAAATATTAAATCAAATGTTTTAACCTATTCTTACACTATAATTTTACTTAGAATGAATAATTTTACATGAAAGATGTATACACGCAACGAATAATATAAACAATACCCTTATACAAAAATAAAGAAATTATTACTACGATAACAGGTTAGGTTAGGCTAGGCTAGGCCAGGCCAGGCCAGGCCAGGCCAGGCCAGGCCAGGCCAGGCCAGGCCAGGCCAGGCCAGGCCAGGCCAGGCCAGGCTAGGCTAGGTTAGGTTAGGTTAGGTTAGGTTAGGCTAGGTTAGGTTAGAGTTAGGTTAGGTTAGGTTAGGTTAGGCTAGGCTAGGTTAGGCTAGGTTAGGCTAGGCTAGGCTAGGTTAGGCTAGGCTAGGTTAGGCTAGGCTAGGTTAGGTTAGGCTAGGCTAGGTTAGGCTAGGCTAGGCTAGGCTAGGCTAGGTTAGGCTAGGTTAGGTTAGGTTAGGTTAGGTTAGGTTAGGCTAGGCTAGGTTAGGCTAGGCTAGGCTAGGTTAGGTTAGAGTTAGGTTAGGTTAGAGTTAGGTTAGGTTAGGCTAGGTTAGGCTAGGTTAGGCTAGGTTAGGTTAGAGTTAGGTTAGGTTAGAGTTAGGTTAGGTTAGAGTTAGGTTAGGTTAGGTTAGGTTAGGCTAGGCTAGGCTAGGTTAGGCTAGGCTAGGTTAGGCTAGGCTAGGTTAGGTTAGGCTAGGCTAGGCTAGGTTAGGTTAGGTTAGAGTTAGGTTAGGTTAGAGTTAGGTTAGGTTAGGCTAGGTTAGGTTAGGCTAGGCTAGGCTAGGCTAGGCTAGGCTAGGCTAGGCTAGGCTAGGCTAGGCTAGGCTAGGCTAGGCTAGGCTAGGTTAGGCTAGGTTAGGCTAGGCTAGGCTAGGCTAGGCTAGGCTAGGTTAGGCTAGGCTAGGCTAGGCTAGGCTAGGCTAGGCTAGGCTAGGTTAGGTTAGGCTAGGCTAGGTTAGGTTAGAGTTAGGTTAGGTTAGGTTAGGTTAGGCTAGGCTAGGCTAGGCTAGGCCAGGCCAGGCCAGGCCAGGCCAGGCCAGGCTAGGCTAGGCTAGGTTAGGCTAGGCTAGGTTAGGTTAGGCTAGGCTAGGCTAGGCTAGGCTAGGTTAGGCTAGGTTAGGCTAGGCTAGGCTAGGCTAGGTTAGGCTAGGTTAGGTTAGGCTAGGCTAGGCTAGGCTAGGTTAGGCTAGGTTAGGCTAGGCTAGGCTAGGTTAGGCTAGGTTAGGCTAGGTTAGGTTAGGTTAGGTTAGGTTAGGCTAGGCTAGGCTAGGTTAGGTTAGAGTTAGGTTAGGTTAGGTTAGAGTTAGGTTAGGTTAGAGTTAGGTTAGGTTAGGTTAGAGTTAGGTTAGGTTAGGCTAGGTTAGGCTAGGCTAGGCTAGGCTAGGCTAGGCTAGGCTAGGCTAGGCTAGGTTAGGCTAGGCTAGGTTAGGCTAGGTTAGGCTAGGCTAGGCTAGGCTAGGTTAGGCTAGGCTAGGCTAGGCTAGGCTAGGCTAGGTTAGGTTAGGTTAGGCTAGGTTAGGTTAGAGTTAGGTTAGGTTAGGTTAGGTTAGGCTAGGCTAGGTTAGGCTAGGTTAGGCTAGGCTAGGTTAGGCTAGGCTAGGCTAGGTTAGGCTAGGCTAGGCTAGGCTAGGCTAGGCTAGGCTAGGCTAGGCTAGGCTAGGTTAGGTTAGAGTTAGGTTAGGTTAGAGTTAGGTTAGGTTAGGCTAGGCTAGGCTAGGCTAGGTTAGGTTAGAGTTAGGTTAGGTTAGGCTAGGTTAGGTTAGAGTTAGGTTAGGTTAGGCTAGGTTAGGCTAGGTTAGGTTAGGCTAGGCTAGGCTAGGCTAGGTTAGGTTAGGTTAGGTTAGGTTAGGTTAGGCTAGGTTAGGCTAGGTTAGGTTAGGCTAGGTTAGGTTAGGCTAGGCTAGGCTAGGTTAGGTTAGGTTAGGTTAGAGTTAGGTTAGGTTAGAGTTAGGTTAGGTTAGGTTAGGCTAGGCTAGGCTAGGTTAGGCTAGGCTAGGTTAGGTTAGGTTAGGTTAGGTTAGGTTAGGTTAGGTTAGGTTAGGTTAGGTTAGGTTGGGGTGCCACGTCAGAAAACCTCCTCGAGTTCCTGTCGTTGAATTTCCCTGATACCATTGTATCCGGGGAAAGGCAACGCCGGGACGGTGCACCCTGGGCACTGGTGATGATACGTTGTTGCCAGTGGCGAATGTTCTGACAGGGGATAGGCCTGGCGTGTCCTCTGATGCTGAGGCAACAGGAGTGTAGTAGGGGCTGCATTTCCGATTTCCATATCCGGAGGAAAGGCAACCGAACGATAGTGCGCATTGGGCACTGGTGACGATATATCGTTTCCAGTGCCCAATGCGAGGGTGGAGGTTGCATTTCTCCTTGATTTCTGTATCCGGGGAAAGGCAACAACATGAGGGTGTGCATTGGGAACTGGTGGCGATACGTCGTTGGCAGTGCCTAATGCTCACAGTGTGGGGATGGCCAGGCTTACTGCTGCCGCCGGGCACTCAACCGTCGAGCGTTGTGGGAGGTTGCATTTCTCCTTGATTTCTGTATCCGGGGAAAGGCAACAAATGATGGTGGGTATTAGGAACTGGTGACGATATATCGTTTCCAGTGCCTAATGCTCATAGTGGTGGACGTAACTGGTGTGCACTCACACTGCCGCCGGGCATTCAACCGTCAAAACTGGGGAGTTACGTCGGCTCTCCCAGCGCGCCGTAACCCGCTGTACTTTCGTCAAAGACCCCAGTGTTGACGATAATGGGGTACGTCGAAGTGCAGTGGAGCGGAGGGCTTGCCTTAACTGGCCGGCCCGCGAGGAGTAAATCTCTATAAAAAATCAGACAGCGAAGTCTTAAAAACCTGTGGGTACCAGGCGACCCCCACAGTATGTAGCCTTGTCACCGGAATAGGCGTCACCCGGGGACCGACCTTTACTTCGTCCTGTAATCGTGGGAATAGATATGAGCAATATACAAAACAAAAATGTGAGGGTAGATAGTGACGACGACACGAGCGACTCTATGCTTAGCGTAGAGTCATTCGATGGGAGAAGGAGTTTTGCAGGCAGAAAACGTCCTTCTAAGGACGCAGATATTGATGTTGGTCTGGAGATGGGCCAGGAGGGAAAGATACGGCAGGGCATAACTGCGACTGCCAAGAGGGGTCGAGGGCGACCTCCAACAACTGGAGACTACGTCGGCCTTGCAAAGGCCAAAATGGCGTTGGTGGCCGCTAAAGAAGCGGAGATGAGGGTACAGGCGGAGGCGGAGTTAACATCGTCGTCTCGTCAGCTCCGGGCCGGCAGGATAACAACCCTGTCGGAGTCGTCGTCCAACGATGGCGACTTCGAGCCGGCGTCGGAGCTGCAAAAGAGGATCGAGGACAGCGTCGGCGTCATCTCCATGGTGGCCCAAAGGTCAAAGAACCTTAAGGGCGTGTGGGTGAAGGCGCTGAAGGAGGCTGCAGAGAACGTAAGCGAGACCGCAAAGACTCTGCAGCGACGCTGTACCTCGGAAGAGACGAGGAAGCTGCAGGCCGATAATACTCGTCTTCAAGACGAAGTGGCACAGCTGCGAAAGGAGGTAGCCTATTTAAGGATGCAGGTAGATAGGCCTAGCCAGCAAGCAGAGGGAGCGGACAAAGAGGAGCTCGTGCGTTCGATCATTGACCAGGTAGGGTCAATGATCAGCGCCAGGTTCGCGGCGTTGGAGGACCGCCTCTTACCGGAGAAGCGCCTCCGTCCCCCACTGGCGTCTGATAAGAGACCGGATGCGGTGCCCGGTACTACATCCAGCTCTTCGCCTTCCCAGGCACCGGTCGCTGCAAGGCCACCTGTCAAGGCGGCCAGCGTTAAACCGGCTGTCACGGGGTCTTCTGTGGCCCCGAAACACCCCAAGGGAGGGCGGAGCGAGCCCATAAGGAAAGGCCAAAAGACGGCAGCTGAGTCCCGAATTTCGCCACCGGTGCCACAGTCTATGGAGCAACCGTGGACTAAGGTGGTGAATAAGGGACTGAAGAAGAAGGGAGGGAAGGCGGCAGTGAAGAGTCCCGGCGAACCGGAAGAGGGCGGTCAAGATTGTGACTCCGCGATCCTCTGCTGTGGTGGTGACCCTGGAGCCGGAGGCAGCGGCTGCAGAACCACATAGACGTAATTACCGAGGCGAAGGCCAAAATCAACCTGGCCTCCCTCGGTATTATGATGCGCTTTTCCGGATCTGCGCCACGGGGGCTCGGATGTTTGAAATCCCTGGCGCAGACAGCGGAGCAAAGGCGGATGCCCTCGCTCAAAAATTGAGCGAGGTGCTTTCAGCAGCGGGAAAAGGAGTCCGAGTATCCAGACCGGCGAAGACTGCTGAAGTCAAGGTGTCCGGTCTGGACGACTCCGCCACAGCAGAGGATGTAGTAGCGGCGGTAATGAAGGCTGGCGGCTGTCCCAAGGACGTCGTCAAATGTAGTGAGGTCCTGCGGTATCCCGCAGGCCTTGGGATGGCCTGGGTCCGGTGCCCCGTGGCTGCCGCCAAAAAGGTGGCTGCCAGCGGGCGCCGCCCCATGATCTCATGGGTGGCGGCCGAGGTGGTCGTGGAGCCCTCACCTTTGAGGTGTTTCCGCTGTTTCGAGGCGGGACACGTGAGGGCTCAGTGCGACGCACCGATCGACCGGGGAGCTGTGCTGCCGCTGTGGTCAACCCGATTGCAAGGCGGCACAGTGCTCCGCTTCCCGCGTTGTGCCGTGTGCGTCGCCGCAAAAGAAACCGGCGGACCACAGAATGGGGAAGGCCTGCAAAGCGCCTTCCAAAGCCGGAAAAAGGCCGGTCCGCCGTTGCCACCTCGGCAACCAACCAGCCAGCCGATGGAGGAGGAAGCGTCCCACGACCCTGGGACCACTCCACAGCCGCCGCAGGGGAAAGGTGAGCGTAGGCGTACTCATTTCCCCTTACGACTCGAGCGATGGACACGGGGAGGTCTGTCGCTCAACATGAGTCAGCGAGGTGAGAGCGCGCCCGGTGTTCCCGCGCGCTCTCAAAACAGGGCAAAGTCTGCCGGGGCCAATAACTGGCCGCCACCCGCTGTGCACGCGGAAGAATGCTTACAGCGTACCCGCATGCACAGTACTTGGGTGGAGCGAAGGAACACCGTGGGGTTTTAGTCGGTGCGAGTCCGACATAACCCGCCCTCGTCCCCGCGGGGTGGGTATGCGTAGGCATTTCCCACGAAAAAAAAAAAAAGGTTAGGTTAGGTTAGGTTAGGTTGGGGTGCCACGTCAGAAAACCTCCTCGAGTGCCTGGTCGTTGAATTTCCCTTTGATACTATTGTATCCGGGGAAAGGCAACGCCGGGATTGCGCACCCGGGCACTGGTGATGACACGTTGTTGCCAGTGGCGAATGTTCTGACAGGGGGGGATAGCTGCTCTGCGTGTCCCTCTGATAAGCGGAGGGCACTGCGGAGTGGCAGGGGGGTTGCATTTCCTCTTGATTTCCAAATCCGGAGGAAAGGCAACCGAACGATGGTGCGCATTGAGAACTGTTTACGATACGTCGTTCTCAGTGCCCAATGCGCGGGTGGAGGTTGCATTTCTCCTTGATCAAAGTATCCGGGGGAAAGGCAACAAATGATGGTGGGTATTTGGGAACTGGTAACGATATATCGTTTCCAGTGCCTAATGCTCATAGTGGAGGGACGGGCTCGGTGTGCACTCACACTGCCACCGGGCATTCAACCGTCCAAAACTGGGGAGTTACGTCGGCTCTCCCAGCGCGCCGTAACCCGCTGTACTTTCTTCAAAGACCCCAGTGCTGACGATTATGGGGTACGTCGAAGTGCAGTGGAGCGGAGGGCTTGCCTTAATTGGCCGGCCCACGAGGAGTAAATCTCTATAAAAAATCAGACAGCGAAGTCTTAAAAACCTGTGGGTACCGGACGCCCCCCACAGTATGTAGTCTTGCCCTCGGAAAGGCGTAACCCGGGGGTCGACCTGTTATTTCGTCCACAAACGTGGGAACCAAAATGAGTACATATAAACAAAACAACACGAGAGTAGATAGCGATGATGATACGAGTGACTCTATGCTAAGCGTGGAGTCGCTCCCAGAGAGCAGAAAAAGTGGCGGGAGAAAGCGTCCTTCCATGGATGCAGGTGTCGGTTCTGTTTCGGCAACGGGCAGAATGGAAAAGGCTCGGGCATGGCAACAACATCTGCCAAGAGAGGTCGAGGAGGCCCCAACTACGGGGCAATATGTTGGCCTCGCCCAGGCCAAAATGGAAAAGGAAACGCCAACAGCTGAGTTGAGGTGGAGGCGGTGGCGGAGGTCGTTTCAGCGTCTCGACAGCTCCGAGCCGGCAGAATAACAACCTGTCGGAGTCGTCGTCTAATGACGGCGACTTCGAGACGGCGGCGGAGCTTAAAAAGAGGATAGAGGACAGCGTCGGCGTCATCACCATGGTGGCCACAAGGTCTAAGAACCTAAAGGGCATATGGGTGAAGGCGCTGAAGGAGGCTGCAGAGAATGTGAGCGAGGTCACCGCAACTCTGCAGCGACGCTGTACCTCCGAAGAGACGAGGCAGCTGCAGGCGAACAACGCTCGCTTACAAGGCGAAGTGTCGCAGCTGAGGCAGGAGGTGGCTGATCTGCGGATGCAAATCGACCGGCCCAGCCAACAAACTGAGGGAGCGGGCAAGGAGGAGCTCGTGCGCTCGATCATTGACCAGGTTGGGTCAATGATCAGCGCCAGATTTGCCGCGCTGGAGGACCGCCTCCTGCCGGAAAAGCGCCTCCGCCCCCCATTAGCGGCGGACAAGAGGCTGGAAGCAGTGCCCGGTCCCACATCCAGCTCTTCGCCTTCCCAGGCACCGGTTTTGACAAAACCGCCTGTCATGGCGGCTAGCGTTAAACCGGCTGTCGCGGGGTCTTCTGTGGCCCCGAAACACCCTAAGGGCGGAGCAAGCCCATGAAGATAGGCCAAAACGGCAGCTGAGTCCGGCCTTCACCACCTGCACCTGAGTCTGTAGAACAACCCTGGACTACGGTGGTGAAGAAGGGACTCAAGAAGAAGGGAGGAAGGCGGCGGTGAAGAGTCCCGGCGAACCCGCAAAGAGGGCGGTCAAGATCGCAACTCCGCGATCCTCTGCTGTGGTGGTGACCCTGGAGCCGGAGGCAGCGGCTGCAGGCGTCACATACATAGACGTTATTACCGAGGCGAAGGCCAAAATCAACCTGGCCTCCCTCGGTATAACAGAGATGCGCTTCCGCATCTGCGCCACGGGGGCTCGGATGTTTGAAATCCCTGGCGCAGATAGCGGAGCAAAGGCAGACGCCCTCGCTCAAAAATTGAGCGAGGTGCTTTCAGAAGCGGGAAAAGGAGTCCGAGTATCCAGACCGGCGAAGACTGCAGAAGTCAAGGTGTCCGGTCTGGATGACTCCACCACAGCAGAGGACGTAATTGCGGCGGTAACGAAGGCTGGCGGTTGTCCCAAGGATGCTGTAAAGTGCAGCGAGGTCCTGCGGTATCCCGCAGGCCTTGGGACGGCCTGGGTCCGGTGCCCCGTGGCTGCCGCTAAAACGGTGGCTGCCAGCGGGCGCCTTATGGTCTCATGGGTGGCAGCCGAGGTGAAGCTCGTGGAGCCCTCACCTCTGAGGTGTTTCCGCTGTTTTGAGGCGGGACACGTGAGGGCTCAGTGCGACGCACCGATCGACCGGGGGGAGCTGTGCTGCCGCTGTGGTCAGCCTGGCCACAAGGCGGCGCAGTGCTCCGCTACCCGCGTTGTGCCGTGTGCGTCGCCGCAAAGAAACCGGCGGACCACAGAATGGGGAAGGCCTGTAACGCGCCTTCAAGGCCGGGAAAAGGCCAGTCCGCCCGTTGCCACCTCGGCAACCGACCAGCCAGCCGATGGAGGAGGAAGCGTCGAGACCCCGGGACCACTCCACAGCCGCCGCAGGGGGAAAGGTGAGCGTAAGCGTACTCAATTCCCCCCTTACGACTCGAGCGATGGACACGGGGAGGTCTGTCGCTCAACACGAGTCAGTGAGGTGAGAGCGCGCCCGGTGTTCCCGCGCGCTCTCAAAACAGGGCAAAGTCTGCCGGGGCCACACAACTGGCCGCCACCCGCTGTGCACGCGGAAGAATGCTCACAGCGTACCCGCATGCACAGTACTTGGGTGGAGCGAAGGAACACCGTGGGGTTTTAGTCGGTGCGAGTCCGACATAACCCGCCCTCGTCCCCGCGGGGGCGGGTATGCGTAGGCATTTCCCCACGAAAAAAAAAAAAAAAGGTTAGGTTAGGTTAGGTTAGGTTAGGTTAGGTTAGGTTAGGTTAGGTTAGGTTAGGTTAGGTTGGGGTGCCACGTCAGAAAACCTCCTCGAGTGCCTGGTCGTTGAATTTCCCTTTGATACTATTGTATCCGGGGGAAAGGCAACGCCGGGACGGTGCACCCTGGGCACTGGTGATGATACGTTGTTGCCAGTGGCGAATGTTCTGACAGGGGGGATAGCTGCTCTGCGTGTCCCTCTGATAAGCGGAGGCACAGCGGGTGGCAGGGGTTGCATTTCCTTTTGATTCCCATATCCGGAGGAAAGGCAACCGAACTATGGTGCGCATTGGACACTGGTGACGATACGTCGTTCTCAGTGCCCAATGCGAGGGTGGAGGTTGCATTTCTCCTTGATCAAAGTATCCGGGGGAAAGGCAACAAAATGAGGGTGTGCATTGGGAACTGGTGGCGATACGTCGTTGGCAGTGCCTAATGTTCACAGTGTGGGGGACGGGCTCGGTGTGCGCTTTTACTGCCGCCGGGCACTCAACCGTCGAGCGTCGTGGAAGGTTGCAATTCTCCTTGATTTCTGTATCCGGGGGAAAGGCAACAAATGATGGTGGGTATTATGAACTGGTGACGATATATCGTTTCCAGTGCCTAATGCTCATAGTGGTGGGACGGGCTCGGTGTGCTCTTTTACTGCCGCCGGGCACTCAACCGTCCAAAACTGGGGAGTTACGTCGGCTCTCCCAGCGCGCCGTAACCCGCTGTACTTTCGTCAAAGACCCCAGTGTTGACGATAATGGGGTACGTCGAAGTGCAGCGGAGCGGAGGCTTGCCTTAATTGGCCGGCCCGCGAGGTAAACTTCTATAAAAAAATCAGACAGCGAAGTCTTAAAAACCTGTGGGTACCAGGCGACCCCCACAGTATGTAGCCTTGTCACCGGAATAGGCGTCACCCGGGGACCGACCTTTACTTCGTCCTATAATCGTGGGAACAAATATGGAATATGAAAACAAAATATTAGCATGTCGGAGTTGAGTGATGAGGGAGAGTGACTCTATGCAAAGCGTGGAGTCTCTCCAAAGAACAGAAAGAGTGCGGGAAGAAAGCGGCCATCTACGGACGCAAGTTCTGGTCCAGTTACGGGCCATGATGAGGAGGCGAGAATCACAGTGGCAAGAACATCTGCCAAGAGGCCGAGGAGGCCTCCGACTACGGGGAGTATGTCGGACTAGCTCCAGGCAAAGCTGGCGCTAGTGCCGCCAATAGAGGAGGAGAGGATGGAAGCAGAGCGGGAGATTGCATCCACGGCTCGACGGCTCCGCGCCGACAGGATGACAACATTATCGGAGTCGTCGTCGAATGACGAAGACTTCCAGGCGTCGCAGCTGGGGAAGAAAATCGAGGATAACATCGCCCTTATAACTAAGGTTGCCTCCAAGTCAAAGAACCTGAAGGGCACGTGGGTTAAAGTGCTGAACGACGCTGCAGAAGCGATCAGGGTGGACACCCAGATACTGCAGAGTCGCTGCACCTCTGAGGAAACGAAGAGGCTGCAAGCGAGCAACGTCCGCCTGCAGGGTGAGGTTGCGCAATTGCGCAAAGAGGTAGCGGAAATGCGGTTGAAAATGGAGCAACCCAGCAAACGCGGCCCAGTCTCAGCAGAGGGAAACGAGGATCTGGTACGTTCCATCATTTGTCAAGTGGGGACAATGATGAACGCCAGATTCGCGGCTCTTGAGGACCGCCTCCTCCCCGAAAAGCGCCTCCGTCCTCCGTTGGCGGCAGATGCGAGGACAAGTGCGGTGCCTACCGCCTCAGCCAGTCCATCGCCTCCCCGGCTCCCGGCTGCCCCGAAGCCGCCTGTCATTGCGGCTACCGGTGAACGGGCAGTCGTCGCTGGGGGATCTGTGGCTCCAGGGAAGGGCAGGGGAAAGGGTAAGCACAGCGAACCCACTAAAGGGATTCGGACGATTCCTGAGCCCCGATCTGTGCCACCAGCACCTCAGTCCATGGAAGAACCTTGGACTAAGGTGGTAGAAAGGGAGCTTAAGAACAAGAGCGGCAAGGTTGCTAAGAGTCCTGGTAATCCTGCACCGGGGCCGGCAAAGATTGCCACACCTCGGTCGACCGCTGTCGTGGTGACACTGGCGCCGGAAGCGGTGGCGGCAGGTGTTACCTATGCGGATGTTATCACCGAGGCGAAGAGGAAAGTCGATCTCTCTGCCCTCGGGATAACAGAACTGCAGTTCCGCACATGCGCCACGGGGGCTCGTATGTTCGAGATCCCCGGCGCGGGCGCAGCAACGACAGGGCTGACGGCCTTGCCGCCAAATTGAAGGAGGCGCTCGCAGACAAAGGTGTGCGGATAACCAGACCGGCTAAGACAGTGGAGGTCAGAGTTGCTGGTCTGGATGACTCCGCCACTTTGGAGGTGGTGACAGCCGTGGCGAAGGCCGGTGGCTGCCCCAAGGATGTGGTGAAATGTAGCCGTCACAAGGGATCAGGCTGGACTTGGGGTGGCCTGGGTCCGATGTCCTGTGGCGGCAGCCAAAAAGGTTGCAGATGGCGGAAGGCTGTTGATCTCGTGGGTCTCAGCCGTGGCGAAGCTAGTGGAGCCCACACCTCTGAGGTGCTTCCGCTGCCTGGAGTCGGGACATGTGAGGGCCCAGTGCGACGCCGCAGTCGACCGGGGGGAGCTGTGCTTCCGTTGTGGTCAGTCTGGCCACAAGGCAGCGCAGTGTTCCGCCAACCCGCGTTGCGCTGTGTGTGTCGCAGCCAAAAAACCGGCCGACCATAGGATGGGAGGAAGGGCCTGCACCGCGCCTCCCAAGAGAGGAAAAGGCCAGCTCGCACGTTGCCACCGAAGCAACCGGCCAGCCAGCAATCACAGGTGGAGGCGATGGAGGAGGATCCGAAACCGGCCTCGCAATGAACTACGGCCTTAACGTAGTTCAGGCGAACGTCAACCACTGTGCTAGAGCACAAGATCTGCTCTTTCAGAGTATGGCACAGTGGTTGACCCACGTGGCCGTCGTTTCGGAACCCTACCTGGTTCCAGATAGGGATGGCTGGGCGGGGAGCTGACGAGGGACTGGTCGCGGTAGTTGCTCCGGACGGCTGGGTGCCCACCCATTGATTGGGTGGAAAAGGGTCGCGAGTTCGTTGCGGCGCTGGTGGGGATAGTCATTATTGGCATTTATTGTCCCCCAGCGAAGCCGCTCGAGTTCGAGGACTCTTGGGCAAAGGTCGGAGCTCTCCTTGGCAGGAGTCATCCTCATCCTTTTTGGTGATGGGTGATTTCAACGCCAAAACACCGTTTGGGGCTGTTCTGCCAACGATACGCGGGGACGTTCCTGGAGGGGTGGGCACTGTCCGTAGGACTATGTCTGCTCAACCGAGGTTCCGGTGCATTCGGCCCCAGGGGCTCCGTTGTGGACCTAACCTTCGCCAGCACATCCATGGCGCGACGGGTTCACGGGTGGGAAGTCGTGTCCGGGGTAGAGACGCTGTCGGACCATCTGTATATCCCGCTTCAGCGTCTCCGATTCCGACGCGGCTCCGGTCCGATCCGGGCGAGCGGTCGTCCGTGGCGACGGTCGCGATGGGCACTCAAGCACCTTGACGGGAAGTTCTCATCGAGGCTTCCTGGTGGAATCGTGGGTTTCCCGAGGTGCAGCAACCACTGCGTGGAAGACGAAGCGGTGGCGCTTCGCGCGTCGATGACTCGCGTCTGCGATGCGTCGATGACACGGTTGGGGCCTCGACCGCCGAAAGGCAGGTGTACTGGTGGTCCGCCGACATAGCTGAGCTGCGCACTGCGTGCGTAGTCGCGGACGGGCGTACACGAGGCAACGCCGGAGGAGACGCCGTGACGATGCGGCCGAGTCATCGTTGCGCGGCGACGCTTTACAGGAGAATAGCTTCGCCTTAAATCGCCATCCCGGCGAGGCCAAGGCTGGGGCGAGAGAGCAGGCTGCTGGAGACTCTGGACCGTGATCCGTGGGGTCGCCCATACCGCATGGTGCGGAAACTTCGCCCATGGGCGGCCCTCTGTTGCCGGAGTCTCCAGCCCCAGTTCGTGGACGCAGTGGTTGCAGCCCTGTTCCCCGAGGGAGGAACATACGCCGCCGACCATGGCTCCGACTGCGCAGGATGCGGTTGCTGGCAGGGACGAGGTGGCGGTACCGCCGGTAACCCAGGAGAGTTCAGGGCCGCGATTCTTCGACTCCGTTCGAGGAATACGGCCCCAGGATAACGGTGTACATGGCCGTGCGTGGGTCCTAGCATCCGGCGCACTCGGGGCAACTCAGAGGACTATTCGATGCCTGCTTTAACGCAGGGCCGTTTTCCGCGGGTGTGGAAGGCGGGCACGATGGTCCTCTTGAGGAAAGGGCGCCCGAGGACTCGCCCTCTGCGTACCGGCCCATAGTGCTGTTGGACGAGGTGGCAAAGCTCTTTGAGCGTGTCATTGCCGGTCGCCTCGTCCGGCATCTGGTGAGGTCGGTCCGGACTTGGACGATAACCAATTCGGTTTTCGCGAGGGCAGGTCCACGATACACGCGATCATGCGAGTGAAGAGGACGGCGGAGGAAGCAGTCGCCCGGGGTGAGTCGTCTTGGCGGTGTCTCTTGACATCGCCAACGCCTTCAACACCTTGCCCTGGAGCTGCATCAGGGAGGCACTCCGGTATCACCGGGTGCCGAACTACCTCCAGCGCATGATCGCGTCGTATCTCTCGGGCAGGTCGGTGGCATATAGGTGTCGAAACGCGTGGCATAGTCGCGTAGTCTCGTGCGGTGTCCCACAGGGTTCGGTTCTCGGACCGCTCCTGTGGAACATTGGTTACGACTGGGTCCTCCGCGGTTCACTACTGCGTGGCCTCTGCGTGACTTGTTATGCCGACGACACCTTGGTGACGGCAAGGGGCGGCACCTATAGGGAGTGCACCTTACGTGCTACAGCGGGAGTGGCCCACGTAGTGGGTCGTATCCGAAGGCTGGGTCTCGAGGTGGCCCTTAACAAGTCTGAGGCCTTGTGTTTTCACGGGCCTCGGAACGCGCCACCCTCGGGACTGCACATAGTAGTGGGAGGAGTTCGCATCGGCATCAAGTCCCAGATGAAATATCTGGGGCTCACTGGACGGCCGATGGAACTTCGAGGGCACCTAGACTTATTGCCCAGGCTGTTGCGTGCGGCGGCCGCAGTCGGCAGCTTGCTGCCGAATATCAGAGTCGAATGCGGCTTGTCGGCGTCTGTACCTGGGCATGGTGCGCTCCATGGCGCTGTACGGGGCACCCGTGTGGAGTGACGCTCTGAATAGCCGGACAATCGCTCTTCTGCAAAGGCCCCAGAGGGCGATGGCGATCAGAGCGATCGGGAAATACCACACGGTGTCCCATGAGGCGGCGTGTGTGCTGGCGGCGTCCTGGGAACTGGAGGCGAAAGTTCTCGCGTCCGTCTTCTTTTGGCGTGAGAGCTTGATTGCGGTGCGCCAGTTCCCACCCACGAGGAGGAGGTTGATGCGGCGAGGGCGGAGCGTCGAAGGGTCATGGTGCGGAGGTGGCAGCATGCTCTTCGACAGCCCCGGGCCCGGAACCAGGACCGTAGAGGCAGTACGTCCAGTTCTCGTGCAGTGGCTGGACAGAGGTCACGGTGTGCTCACCTTCCGGTTGTCGCAGGTGCTTTCCGGGGCATGGATGCTTCGGGAAGTACCTGCACTTGATCGGAAGGAGCCAAACAAAGGAGCTGTCACCACTGTGACGGCTGCCTCAAAGACACGGCCTTTACGCTGGAGGTGTGTCCTCGGTGGGCAGAACAGCGCCGAGCACTGAGTGCCGTAGTGGGCAACGACTTGTCGCTGGCGGCCGTAGTTCGCGCCATGGTCGTCAGTCGGGAAGGGTGGGCAGCAGTGCAGGTGTACTGCGAGGCGGTGATGTCCACGAAGGAGGGAGGCAGAGCGGTTCGGGGTCAGGCGCCTCCCGGTTGATCCGCAGACGCCGCATCGGGCGAAGACGCAGAGCGTATGCGCTCGCCATTCCGCCCTGATACGACTCGAGCTATGGGCCAGGGAGGTCCGTGGCCTCAAAAATGAGTCAGCGAGGTGAGAGCGCGCCCCGTGTTCCCGCGCGCTCTCCATAAAGAGTTACCAACGGCCGGGGCGCAAGAGCGAGCCGCCACTGCTGTGCACGCGGACGAATGCGCAAGCGTACCCGTATGCACAGCACTCGGTGGGCAGAAGGAACACCGTGGGGTTTAGTCGGTGCAGTCCGACATAACCCGCTCTCGTCCCCGCGAGGGGGCAGATGTGCATGAGCATTTCCCCACGAAAAGGGTTAGGTTAGGTTGGGTTAGGTTGGGTTAGGTTAGGTTGGGTTGGGTTAGGTTGGGTTAGGTTAGGTTGGGTTAGGTTAGGTTAGGTTAGGTTAGGTTAGGTTGGGTTGGGTTGGAGTTGGGTTGGGTTAAGGTTAGGTTGGGTTAGGTTGGGTTGGGTTAGGTTGGGTTAGGTTAGGTTGGGTTAGGTTGGGTTGGGTTGGGTTGGGTTGGGTTGGGTTGGGTTGGGTTGGGTTGGGTTGGGTTAGGTTAGAGTTAAGTTAAGTTAAGTTAGAGTTAAGTTAAGTTAGAGTTAAATTTAAGTTAAGTTAGGTTAAGTTAGAGTTAAGTTAAGTTAAGTTAAGTTAGAGTTAAGTTAGAGTTAAGTTAGAGTTAGGTTAAGTTAGAGTTAGAGTTAGAGTTAGAGTTGGAGTTAGAGTTAGGTTAAGGTTAGAGTTGGGATTAGGTTAGAGTTGGAGTTAGAGTTGGGATTAGGTTAGGTTGGGTTAGGTTAGGTTAGGTTAGGTTAGGTTAGGTTAAGGTTAGAGTTGGAGTTGGAGTTGGGATTAGGTTAGGTTAGGTTAGGATTGGAGTTAGAGTTAGGTTAAGGTTAGGTTAGGTTAGGTTAGGTTAGGTTAGGTTAGGTTAGGTTAGAGTTAGGTTAGGTTAGGTTAGGTTAGGTTAGGTTAGGTTAGGTTAGGTTGATTTAGGTTGATTTAGGTTAGGTTAGGTTAGGTTAGGTTAGGTTAGGATTTAAGGTTGAGTTAGGTTAGAGTTAGGTTAGGTTAAGGTTAGGTTAGAGTTAGGTTGAGTTGGAGTTGGGATTGGGATTGGGTTAGGTTAGGTTAGGTTAGGTTAGGTTAGGTTAAGTTAGGTTAGGTTAGGATTCAGGTTAGAGTTGGAGTTAGGTTAGGTGGGTTAGGTTAGGTTAGGTTAGGTTAGGTTAGGTTGGGTTGGGTTAGGTTAGGTTAGGTTAGGTTGGAGTTGGGTTAGGTTAGGTTAGGTTAGGTTAGGTTAGGTTAAGAGTTAGGTTAGGTTAGGTTAGAGTTAGGATTGGGTTAGGTTAGGTTAGGTTGGAAGGTTAGGTTAAGGTTAGGTTAAGTTAGAGTTAGAGTTAGGTTAGGTTAGAGTTAGAGTTGGGATTAGGTTAGAGTTAGGATTAGAATTTAGAGTTAGGTTAGGTTAGAGTTAGAGTTAGGTTAAGGTTAGGTTAGAGTTAAGGTTAGGTTAGGATTAGGTTAGGATTCAGGTTAGGTTAGGTTAGGTTAGAGTTAGGATTAGGTTAGGTTAGGTTAGGTTAAGAGTTAGAGTTAGGTTAAGGATTAGAGTTAGAGTTAGGTTAGAGTTAGAGTTAGGATTGAGTTAGAGTTAAGAGTTAGAGTTAGAGTTAGGTTAAGAGTTAGAGTTAGAGTTAGAGTTAGGTTAGAGTTAGGTTAGGATTGAAGTTAGGTTGGGATTAGAGTTGGAGTTAGAGTTAGGTTAAGTTAAGTTAGAGTTAGGTTAGAGTTAGGTTAGAGTTGGAGTTAAGTTAGGTTAGGTTAAGAGTTAGGTTAGGATTAGAGTTAGAGTTAAGTTAGGATTTAAGTTGGAAGTTAGGTTAGAGTTAGAGTTAGGTTAGGATTAGAGTTAGAGTTAGAGTTAGAGTTAAGTTGGGATTAGGTTAGGTTAGGATTAGGTTAAGTTAGGATTTAAGAGTTAGGTTGGGATTAAGTTAGGTTAGGTTAGGTTAGAGTTAGAGTTAAGAGTTAGAGTTAGTTAAGTTGGGATTAGGTTGGGATTGGGATTGGGATTAGAGTTAGAGTTAGGATTGAAGTTAAGTTAAGTTGGAGTTAGGATTTAAGTTAAGTTAGAGTTGAAGTTAGGATTTAAGAGTTAGAGTTAGGATTAGGTTAAGTTAGGATTAAGTTAAGAGTTAGGTTGGGATTTAAGAGTTAGAGTTAGGTTAAGTTAGGTTAGAGTTAGGATTGGGATTAGGTTAGGTTAGGATTAAGTTAGAGTTAAGTTAAATTAGGATTGGGATTAGGTTAGAGTTAGAGTTGGGTTAGGTTGGGATTAGGTTAAGTTAGAGTTAGAGTTAGGTTAGAGTTAGGTTAAGAGTTGGGATTAGGTTAGAGTTAGAGTTAAGTTAGGTTAGAGTTAAGAGTTAGAGTTAGAGTTAGGATTAGAGTTGGGAGTTAAGTTAAGTTGGAGTTAGGTTAAGTTAGAAGTTAAGTTAAGTTAGGTTAAGTTAAGTTAGAGTTAGAGTTAGATTTAAGTTAGGATTAGGTTAGAGTTAAGTTAGGTTAGAGTTAGAGTTAAGTTAGGTTAAGTTAGAGTTAAATTTAAGTTAAGTTAAATTTAAATTTAAATTTAAATTTAAGTTAAATTTAAGTTAAATTTAAATTTAAATTTAAGAGTTAGAGTTAGAGTTGGGATTGGGATTAGGTTGGGATTAGGTTAGAGTTAAGTTAGAGTTAAATTTAAGTTAAATTTAAATTTAAGTTAGGATTTAAGAGTTAAGTTAAGTTAAGTTAGAGTTAGAATTTAAGTTAAGTTAAGTTAGGATTAGGTTAAGTTAGAGTTAAATTTAAGTTAGGATTTAAGTTAGGATTTAAGTTAGGATTTAAGTTAGGTTAGAGTTGGGATTAGAGTTGGGATTGGGATTAGAGTTAAGTTAGAGTTGAAGTTAAGTTAGAAGTTAGAGTTAAATTTAAATTTAAGTTAAATTTAAGTTAAGTTAAGTTAAGTTAAGTTAAGTTAGAGTTAGGTTAGGATTAGGTTAAGTTAAGTTAAATTTAGAGTTAAGTTAAGTTGGGATTAGGTTAGAGTTAAGAGTTAGAGTTAAATTTAAGAGTTAAGTTAAATTTAGAGTTAGAGTTGGAGTTAAGTTAAGTTAGGATTAGGTTAGGATTAGGTTAGGTTAAATTTAAGTTAGGATTTAAGTTAAGTTAAGTTAAGTTAAGTTAGGATTTAAGTTAGGATTTAAGTTAGGTTAGGTTCAGGTTAGGTTAGGTTGGGATTAGGTTAGGATTGGGATTAGAGTTAGAGTTAAGTTAGAGTTAAATTTAAGTTAAGTTAAATTTAAATTTAAATTTAAGTTAAATTTAAGTTAAATTTAAATTTAAGTTAAATTTAAGAGTTAGAGTTAGAGTTGGGATTGGGATTAGAGTTAGAGTTAAATTTAAGAGTTAAGTTAAGTTAAGTTAGAGTTAAGTTAAATTTAAGAA
>JAGSMU010000178.1:0-82469 GCA_029286865.1 Teinopalpus imperialis
TTTTTTTACAGTGGCAATAAAATAACGTAATTATAAAACTAAAAATAACAGATTAGAACTAGAAATGGCCGAAATGCGGCGCAAGATGAGTATCTAACGATAAGGTTAAACGAGTACTACAATAAAAAACAAATTTGGACTGCTTGAGACTCTAATACACAAAGATATCGGTGAATTCCTATAAAACAGGACTTCACCACTACACCTCGGTTTCAAAGAAAAAGTCGATTTTTTCCTAATTCCTAGTATTTTTTTCCAGGTTTCGCCTGATTCAGCAGTTATGGACCGGGACTGACCCGCCGAGCAAAAACAGCACGAAAAGGAAGAAACAAAATTTTAGAATTCTATTAAAATTACGTAAGTATAAAACTGAAGGTAAGCGATTATAACTAGAAATGGCCGAAATGCGGCGCAAGATGAGTATCTAACGATAAGGTTAAACGAGTACTACAATAAAAACAAATTTGGACTGCTTGAGACTCTAATACACAAGATATCGGTGAATTCTATAAAACAGGGCTTTACCACTATAACTCGGTTTCAAAGAAAAAGTCGATTTTTCCTAATTCCTAGTATTTTTTCCAGGTTTCGCCTGATTCAACGGTTATGGACCGGGACTGACCGATCAGAGCAAAACCAGCACGAAAAACGAAGAAATAATTTTTTACAGTGGCAATAAAATAACGTAATTATAAAACTAAAAATAACAGATTAGAACTAGAAATGGCCTGAATGCGGCACGAGAACGGTGTCTAATGATTAGACTACACAAATACTACAAGAAAAACTATTTGGAGATACTATGGACTTAATAACGCGAGGATATAGGTGATTTCTATAAAACAGGGCTTTACCACTATAACTCGGTTTCAAAGAAAAAGTCGATTTTTCCTAATTCCTAGTATTTTTTCCAGGTTTCGCCTGATTCAGCAGTTATGGACCGGGACTGACCGATCAGAGCAAAACCAGCACGAAAAACGAAGAAATAATTTTTTTACAGTGGCAATAAAATTACGTAATTATAAAACTAAAAATAACAGATTAGAACTAGAAATGGCCGAAATGCGGCGCAAGATGAGTATCTAACGATAAGGTTAAACGAATACTACAATAAAAAACAAATTTGGACTGCTTGAGACTCTAATACACAAAGATATCGGTGAATTCCTATAAAACAGGACTTCACCACTACACCTCGGTTTCAAAGAAAAAGTCGATTTTTTCCTAATTCCTTGTATTTTTTTCCAGGTTTCGCCTGATTTAACGGTTGTGGACCGGGACTGACCCGCCGAGAGCAAAAACAGCACGAAAAAGGAAGAAACAAAAATTTTTAGAATTCTATTAAAATTACGTAAGTATAAAACTGAAGGTAAGCGATTATAACTAGAAATGGCCGAAATGCGGCGCAAGATGAGTATCTAACGATAAGGTTAAACGAATACTACAATAAAAACAAATTTGGACTGCTTGAGACTCTAATACACAAGATATCGGTGAATTCTATAAAACAGGACTTCACCACTACACCTCAGTTTCAAAGAAAAAGTCGATTTTTCCTAATTCTCAGTCTTTTCTTTCCAGGTTCCTGATTCAACGGTTATGGACCGGGACTGACCGATCAGAGCAAAACCAGCACGAAAAACGAAGAAATAATTTTTTACAGTGGCAATAAAATTACGTAAGTATAAAACTGAAGGTAAGCGATTATAACTAGAAATGGCCGAAATGCGGCGCAAGATGAGTATCTAACGATAAGGTTAAACGAATACTACAATAAAAACAAATTTGGACTGCTTGAGACTCTAATACACAAGATATCGGTGAATTCTATAAAACAGGGCTTTACCACTATAACTCGGTTTCAAAGAAAAAGTCGATTTTTTCCTAATTCTCAGTCTTTTCTTTTCAGGTTTCGCCTGATTCAACGGTTATGGACCGGGACTGACCGATCCAGAGCAAAACCAGCACGAAAAACGAAGAAATAATTTTTTTACAGTGGCAATAAAATTACGTAATTATAAAACTAAAAATAACAGATTAGAACTAGAAATGGCCGAAATGCGGCGCAAGATGAGTATCTAACGATAAGGTTAAACGAATACTACAATAAAAAACAAATTTGGACTGCTTGAGACTCTAATACACAAAGATATCGGTGAATTCCTATAAAACAGGACATCACCACTACACCTCGGTTTCAAAGAAAAAGTTGATTTTTTCCTAATTCTCAGTCTTTTCTTTCCAGGTTTCGCCTGATTCAACGGTTGTGGACCGGGACTGACCGATCCAGAGCAAAACCAGCACGAAAAACGAAGAAATAATTTTTTTACAGTGGCAATAAAATTACGTAATTATAAAACTAAAAATAACAGATTAGAACTAGAAATGGCCGAAATGCTGCGCAAGATGAGTATCTAACTATAAGGTTAAACGAATGCTACATTAAAAAACAAATTAGGACTGCTTGAGACTCCAATACACAAAGATATCGGTGAATTCCTATAAAACAGGACATCACCACTACACCTCGGTTTCAAAGAAAAAGTCGATTTTTTCCTAATTCTGTGTGTTTTTCTTAAAGGTTTTACCTGATTCGATGCTTGTGGACCGGGACTGACCGGCCGAGAGCAAAAACAGCACGAAGAAGGAAGAAACAAAAATTTTTAGAATTCTATTAAAATTACGTAAGTATAAAACTAAAGGTAAGCGATTATAACTAGAAATGGCCTGAATGCGGCACGAGAACGGTGTCTAATGATTAGACTACACAAATACTACAAGAAAAAACTATTTGGAGATACTATGGACTTAATAACGCGAGGATATAGGTGATTTCCTATAAAACAGGGCTTTACCACTATACCTCGGTTTCAAAGAAAAAGTCGATTTTTCCTAATTCTCAGTCTTTTCTTTCCAGGTTTCGCCTGATTCAACAGTTGTGGACCGGGAATGACCGGCCGAGAGCAAAAACAGCACGAAAAAGGAAGAAACAAAAATTTTTAGAATTCTATTAAAATTACGTAAGTATAAAACTGAAGGTAAGCGATTATAACTGGAAATGGCCTGAATGCGGCACGAGAACGGTGTCTAATGATTAGACTACACAAATACTACAAGAAAAAACTATTTGGAGATACTATGGACTTAATAACGCGAGGATATAGGTGATTTCCTATAAAACAGGGCTTTACCACTATAACTCGGTTTCAAAGAAAAAGTCGATTTTTCCTTAATTCTCAGTCTTTTCTTTTCAGGTTTCGCCTGATTCAACGGTTATGGACCGGGACTGACCGATCAGAGCAAAACCAGCACGAAAAACGAAGAAATAATTTTTTACAGTGGCAATAAAATTACGTAATTATAAAACTAAAAATAACAGATTAAGAACTAGAAATGGCCGAAATGCGGCGCAAGATGAGTATCTAACGATAAGGTTAAACGAATACTACAATAAAAACAAATTTGGACTGCTTGAGACTCTAATACACAAGATATCGGTGAATTCTATAAAACAGGACTTCACCACTACACCTCGGTTTCAAAGAAAAAGTCGATTTTTTCCTAATTCCTTGTATTTTTTTCCAGGTTTCGCCTGATTTAACGGTTGTGGACCGGGACTGACCGGCCGAGAGCAAAAACAGCACGAAGAAGGAAGAAAAAAAAATTTTTAGAATTCTATTAAAATTACGTAAGTATAAAACTAAAGGTAAGCGATTATAACTAGAAATGGCCTGAATGCGGCACGAGAACGGTGTCTAATGATTAGACTACACAAATACTACAAGAAAAAACTATTTGGAGATACTATGGACTTAATAACGCGAGGATATAGGTGATTTCCTATAAAACAGGGCTTTACCACTATACCTCGGTTTCAAAGAAAAAGTCGATTTTTTCCTAATTCCTAGTCTTTTCTTTCCAGGTTTCGCCTGATTCAACAGTTGTGGACCGGGAATGACCGGCCGAGAGCAAAAACAGCACGAAAAAGGAAGAAACAAAAATTTTTAGAATTCTATTAAAATTACGTAAGTATAAAACTGAAGGTAAGCGATTATAACTGGAAATGGCCGAAATGCGGCGCAAGATGAGTATCTAACGATAAGGTTAAACGAGTACTACAATAAAAACAAATTTGGACTGCTTGAGACTCTAATACACAAAGATATCGGTGAATTCTATAAAACAGGGCTTTACCACTATAACTCGGTTTCAAAGAAAAAGTCGATTTTTCCTAATTCCTAGTATTTTTTCCAGGTTTCGCCTGATTCAGCAGTTATGGACCGGGACTGACCCGCCGAGAGCAAAAACAGCACGAAAAGGAAGAAACAAAAATTTTTAGAATTCTATTAAAATTACGTAATTATAAAACTAAAAATAACAGATTAGAACTAGAAATGGCCTGAATGCGGCACGAGAACGGTGTCTAATGATTAGACTACACAAATACTACAAGAAAAACTATTTGGAGTTACTATGGACTTAATAACGCGAGGATATAGGTGATTTCCTATAAAACAGGGCTTTACCACTATACCTCGGTTTCAAAGAAAAAGTCGATTTTTCCTAATTCTCAGTCTTTTCTTTTCAGGTTTCGCCTGATTCAACAGTTGTGGACCGGGAATGACCGGCCGAGAGCAAAAACAGCACGAAAAGGAAGAAACAAAAATTTTTAGAATTCTATTAAAATTACGTAATTATAAAACTAAAAATAACAGATTAGAACTAGAAATGGCCTGAATGCGGCACGAGAACGGTGTCTAATGATTAGACTACACAAATACTACAAGAAAAACTATTTGGAGTTACTATGGACTTAATAACGCGAGGATATAGGTGATTTCCTATAAAACAGGACTTCACCACTACACCTCGGTTTCAAAGAAAAGTCGATTTTTCCTAATTCTCAGTCTTTTCTTTTCAGGTTTCGCCTGATTCAGCAGTTATGGACCGGGACTGACCGATCAGAGCAAAACCAGCACGAAAAACGAAGAAATAATTTTTTTACAGTGGCAATAAAATTACGTAATTATAAAACTAAAAATAACAGATTAGAACTAGAAATGGCCGAAATGCGGCGCAAGATGAGTATCTAACGATAAGGTTAAACGAATACTACAATAAAAAACAAATTTGGACTGCTTGAGACTCTAATACACAAAGATATCGGTGAATTCCTATAAAACAGGACTTCACCACTACACCTCGGTTTCAAAGAAAAAGTCGATTTTTTCCTAATTCCTTGTATTTTTTTCCAGGTTTCGCCTGATTTAACGGTTGTGGACCGGGACTGACCCGCCGAGAGCAAAAACAGCACGAAAAAGGAAGAAACAAAAATTTTTAGAATTCTATTAAAATTACGTAAGTATAAAACTGAAGGTAAGCGATTATAACTAGAAATGGCCTGAATGCGGCACGAGAACGGTCTCTAATGATTAGACTACACAAATACTACAAGAAAAAACTATTTGGAGTTACTATGGACTTAATAACGCGAGGATATAGGTGATTTCCTATAAAACAGGGCTTTACCACTATAACGCGGTTTCAAAGAAAAAGTCGATTTTTTCCTAATTCCTAGTCTTTTCTTTCCAGGTTTCGCCTGATTCAACAGTTGTGGACCGGGAATGACCGGCCGAGAGCAAAAACAGCACGAAAAAGGAAGAAACAAAAATTTTTAGAATTCTATTAAAATTACGTAAGTATAAAACTGAAGGTAAGCGATTATAACTGGAAATGGCCTGAATGCGGCACGAGAACGGTGTCTAATGATTAGACTACACAAATACTACAAGAAAAAACTATTTGGAGATACTATGGACTTAATAACGCGAGGATATAGGTGATTTCCTATAAAACAGGGCTTTACCACTATAACTCGGTTTCAAAGAAAAAGTCGATTTTTCCTAATTCCTAGTATTTTTTCCAGGTTTCGCCTGATTCAACGGTTATGGACCCGGACTGACCGATCAGAGCAAAACCAGCACGAAAAACGAAGAAATAATTTTTTACAGTGGCAATAAAATTACGTAAGTATAAAACTGAAGGTAAGCGATTATAACTGGAAATGGCCTGAATGCGGCACGAGAACGGTGTCTAATGATTAGACTACACAAATACTACAAGAAAAACTATTTGGAGATACTATGGACTTAATAACGCGAGGATATAGGTGATTTCCTATAAAACAGGGCTTTACCACTATAACTCGGTTTCAAAGAAAAGTCGATTTTTCCTAATTCCTAGTATTTTTTCCAGGTTTCGCCTGATTCAACGGTTGTGGACCGGGAATGACCGGCCGAGAGCAAAAACAGCACGAAAAGGAAGAAACAAAAATTTTTAGAATTCTATTAAAATTACGTAATTATAAAACTAAAAATAACAGATTAGAACTAGAAATGGCCTGAATGCGGCACGAGAACGGTGTCTAATGATTAGACTACACAAATACTACAAGAAAAACTATTTGGAGATACTATGGACTTAATAACGCGAGGATATAGGTGATTTCCTATAAAACAGGACTTCACCACTACACCTCGGTTTCAAAGAAAAAGTCGATTTTTTCCTAATTCCTAGTATTTTTTTCCAGGTTTCGCCTGATTCAACGGTTGTGGACCGGGACTGACCCGCCGAGAGCAAAAACAGCACGAAAAAGGAAGAAACAAAAATTTTTAGAATTCTATTAAAATTACGTAAGTATAAAACTGAAGGTAAGCGATTATAACTGGAAATGGCCTGAATGCGGCACGAGAACGGTGTCTAATGATTAGACTACACAAATACTACAAGAAAAAACTATTTGGAGATACTATGGACTTAATAACGCGAGGATATAGGTGATTTCCTATAAAACAGGGCTTTACCACTATAACTCGGTTTCAAAGAAAAAGTCGATTTTTTCCTAATTCTCAGTCTTTTCTTTTCAGGTTTCGCCTGATTCAACGGTTATGGACCGGGACTGACCGATCCAGAGCAAAACCAGCACGAAAAACGAAGAAATAATTTTTTTACAGTGGCAATAAAATAACGTAATTATAAAACTAAAAATAACAGATTAGAACTAGAAATGGCCGAAATGCGGCGCAAGATGAGTATCTAACGATAAGGTTAAACGAGTACTACAATAAAAAACAAATTTGGACTGCTTGAGACTCTAATACACAAAGATATCGGTGAATTCCTATAAAACAGGGCTTTACCACTATAACTCGGTTTCAAAGAAAAGTCGATTTTTCCTAATTCCTAGTATTTTTTTCCAGGTTTCGCCTGATTCAACGGTTGTGGACCGGGACTGACCCGCCGAGAGCAAAAACAGCACGAAAAAGGAAGAAACAAAAATTTTTAGAATTCTATTAAAATTACGTAAGTATAAAACTGAAGGTAAGCGATTATAACTAGAAATGGCCTGAATGCGGCACGAGAACGGTGTCTAATGATTAGACTACACAAATACTACAAGAAAAACTATTTGGAGATACTATGGACTTAATAACGCGAGGATATAGGTGATTTCCTATAAAACAGGGCTTTACCACTATAACTCGGTTTCAAAGAAAAAGTCGATTTTTTCCTAATTCTCAGTCTTTTCTTTTCAGGTTTCGCCTGATTTAACGGTTGTGGACCGGGAATGACCGGCCGAGAGCAAAAACAGCACGAAAAGGAAGAAACAAAAATTTTTAGAATTCTATTAAAATTACGTAATTATAAAACTAAAAATAACAGATAAGAACTAGAAATGGCCTGAATGCGGCACGAGAACGGTGTCTAATGATTAGACTACACAAATACTACAAGAAAAACTGTTTGGAGATACTATGGACTTAATAACGCGAGGATATAGGTGATTTCTATAAAACAGGGCTTTACCACTATAACTCGGTTTCAAAGAAAAAGTCGATTTTTCCTAATTCTCAGTCTTTTCTTTCCAGGTTTCGCCTGATTTAACGGTTGTGGACCGGGACTGACCGATCAGAGCAAAACCAGCACGAAAAACGAAGAAATAATTTTTACAGTGGCAATAAAATAACGTAATTATAAAACTAAAAATAACAGATAAGAACTAGAAATGGCCGAAATGCGGCGCAAGATGAGTATCTAACGATAAGGTTAAACGAGTACTACAATAAAAACAAATTTGGACTGCTTGAGACTCTAATACACAAAGATATCGGTGAATTCCTATAAAACAGGGCTTTACCACTATAACTCGGTTTCAAAGAAAAAGTCGATTTTTCCTAATTCTCAGTCTTTTCTTTTCAGGTTTCGCCTGATTCAACGGTTATGGACCGGGACTGACCGATCCAGAGCAAAACCAGCACGAAAAACGAAGAAATAATTTTTTTACAGTGGCAATAAAATTACGTAATTATAAAACTAAAAATAACAGATTAGAACTAGAAATGGCCGAAATGCGGCGCAAGATGAGTATCTAACGATAAGGTTAAACGAATACTACAATAAAAAACAAATTTGGACTGCTTGAGACTCTAATACACAAAGATATCGGTGAATTCCTATAAAACAGGACTTCACCACTACACCTCGGTTTCAAAGAAAAAGTCGATTTTTTCCTAATTCCTTGTATTTTTTTCCAGGTTTCGCCTGATTTAACGGTTGTGGACCGGGACTGACCCGCCGAGAGCAAAACAGCACGAAAAGGAAGAAACAAAAATTTTAGAATTCTATTAAAATTACGTAAGTATAAAACTGAAGGTAAGCGATTATAACTAGAAATGGCCTGAATGCGGCACGAGAACGGTGTCTAATGATTAGACTACACAAATACTACAAGAAAAAACTATTTGGAGTTACTATGGACTTAATAACGCGAGGATATAGGTGATTTCCTATAAAACAGGGCTTTACCACTATAACTCGGTTTCAAAGAAAAAGTCGATTTTTCTAATTCTCAGTCTTTTCTTTCCATGTTTCGCCTGATTCGACGGTTGTGGACCGGGACTGACCGATCAGAGCAAAACCAGCACGAAATACGAAGAAATAAATTTTTACAAGTGCAATAAAATTACGTAAGTATAAAACTGAAGGTAAGCGATTATAACTAGAAATGGCCGAAATGCGGCGCAAGATGAGTATCTAACGATAAGGTTAAACGAGTACTACAATAAAAACAAATTTGGACTGCTTGAGACTCTAATACACAAGATATCGGTGAATTCTATAAAACAGGACTTCACCACTACACCTCGGTTTCAAAGAAAAAGTCGATTTTTCCTAATTCTCAGTCTTTTCTTTTCAGGTTTCGCCTGATTCAACGGTTATGGACCGGGACTGACCGATCCAGAGCAAAACCAGCACGAAAAACGAAGAAATAATTTTTTTACAGTGGCAATAAAATAACGTAATTATAAAACTAAAAATAACAGATTAGAACTAGAAATGGCCGAAATGCGGCGCAAGATGAGTATCTAACGATAAGGTTAAACGAGTACTACAATAAAAAACAAATTTGGACTGCTTGAGACTCTAATACACAAAGATATCGGTGAATTCCTATAAAACAGGACTTCACCACTACACCTCGGTTTCAAAGAAAAAGTCGATTTTTTCCTAATTCTCAGTCTTTTCTTTCCAGGTTTCGCCTGATTCAGCAGTTATGGACCGGGACTGACCCGCCGAGAGCAAAACAGCACGAAAAGGAAGAAACAAAAATTTTAGAATTCTATTAAAATTACGTAATTATAAAACTAAAAATAACAGATTAGAACTAGAAATGGCCTGAATGCGGCACGAGAACGGTGTCTAATGATTAGACTACACAAATACTACAAGAAAAAACTATTTGGAGATACTATGGACTTAATAACGCGAGGATATAGGTGATTTCCTATAAAACAGGGCTTTACCACTATAACTCGGTTTCAAAGAAAAAGTCGATTTTTTCCTAATTCTCAGTCTTTTCTTTTCAGGTTTCGCCTGATTCAACGGTTATGGACCGGGACTGACCGATCCAGAGCAAAACCAGCACGAAAAACGAAGAAATAATTTTTTTACAGTGGCAATAAAATTACGTAATTATAAAACTAAAAATAACAGATTAGAACTAGAAATGGCCGAAATGCGGCGCAAGATGAGTATCTAACGATAAGGTTAAACGAATACTACAATAAAAAACAAATTTGGACTGCTTGAGACTCTAATACACAAGATATCGGTGAATTCTATAAAACAGGACTTCACCACTACACCTCGGTTTCAAAGAAAAAGTCGATTTTTCCTAATTCCTAGTATTTTTTCCAGGTTTCGCCTGATTCAGCAGTTATGGACCGGGACTGACCGATCAGAGCAAAACCAGCACGAAAAACGAAGAAATAATTTTTACAGTGGCAATAAAATTACGTAAGTATAAAACTGAAGGTAACAGATTAGAACTAGAAATGGCCGAAATGCGGCGCAAGATGAGTATCTAACGATAAGGTTAAACGAATACTACAATAAAAACAAATTTGGACTGCTTGAGACTCTAATACACAAAGATATCGGTGAATTCCTATAAAACAGGGCTTTACCACTATAACTCGGTTTCAAAGAAAAAGTCGATTTTTTCCTAATTCTCAGTCTTTTCTTTCCAGGTTTCGCCTGATTTAACGGTTGTGGACCGGGACTGACCCGCCGAGCAAAAACAGCACGAAAAAGGAAGAAACAAAAATTTTAGAATTCTATTAAAATTACGTAAGTATAAAACTGAAGGTAAGCGATTATAACTAGAAATGGCCGAAATGCGGCGCAAGATGAGTATCTAACGAGAAAGTTAAACGAATGCTACAATAAAAACAAATTTGGACTGCTTGAGACTCTAATACACAAGATATCGGTGAATTCCTATAAAACAGGACTTCACCACTACACCTCGGTTTCAAAGAAAAAGTCGATTTTTTCCTAATTCCTTGTATTTTTTTCCAGGTTTCGCCTGATTCAACGGTTATGGACCGGGACTGACCGATCAGAGCAAAACCAGCACGAAAAACGAAGAAATAATTTTTACAGTGGCAATAAAATTACGTAAGTATAAAACTGAAGGTAAGCGATTATAACTAGAAATGGCCGAAATGCGGCGCAAGATGAGTATCTAACGAGAAAGTTAAACGAATGCTACAATAAAAACAAATTTGGACTGCTTGAGACTCTAATACACAAGATATCGGTGATTTCCTATAAAACAGGGCTTTACCACTATACGTCGGTTTCATAGAAAAAGTCGATTTTTTCCTAATTCTCAGTCTTTTCTTTCCAGGTTTCGCCTGATTCAACGGTTATGGACCGGGACTGACCGATCCAGAGCAAAACCAGCACGAAAAACGAAGAAATAAAATTTTTTACAAGTGCAATAAAATTACGTAATTATAAAACTAAAAATAACAGATTAGAACTAGAAATGGCCGAAATGCGGCGCAAGATGAGTATCTAACGAGAAAGTTAAACGAATGCTACAATAAAAAACTAATTTGGACTGCTTGAGACTCTAATACACAAAGATATCGGTGAATTCCTATAAAACAGGACTTCACCACTACATCTCGGTTTCAAAGAAAAAGTCGATTTTTACCTAATTCTCAGTCTTTTCTTTCCAGGTTTCGCCTGATTCAACGGTTTTGGACCGGGACTGACCCGCCGAGAGCAAAAACAGCACGAAAAACGAAGAAATAAATTTTTTTACAAGTGCAATAAAATTACGTAATTATAAAACTAAAAATAACAGATTAGAACTAGAAATGGCCGAAATGCGGCGCAAGATGCTTCTGCTGCGCAAAAAGCTTCCAGGCATTAGTTAGTAGTTAGTTCATATCTTTATTCACTAGGAGACACAAATTAGCGTTTTTAGTGCTTAGTAGCTTAGTGTTTTTCTATAGTTTATAGAATACTGTTTCAATTATCTGTAGTTTAAATTTTATTTCATAAAGGATTGTTGGCATCATTCATACACAATGTTAAATAAAATCCTTGGGAAAGCTACTGTTAGTACAAAAGACAATACAGAATTTTGCAGGATACTATAATATAGACTTTGTATAATTTAGACGTTGTCAACGAATATACTAAATAAACGCCACACTAATTAAGCACGAAATAATTGGAGCACCTTTCTACGAGTACGAGTACACCATTTAAATTGTTCATTTTATTTAGCGTGTAGTAAAAGAAATAGCATAGTTCATTTCACGTATATCAGTTAACGGAAGAGATTATGCTTCATGGGATATTAAAAATCCTTGAATAAATGATGAATGGACAATAAATTAACGGACACATACCTATTTTCATTAAAATTTAATTACATGCCATGGTTTTGAGTGCAAAAATACGTTCTTTTAGCTATATAATTTATATCTACTATACATTACGGCTGGTTAAAATGTTAAGAAATGTTCATGGTGTCCAACCATTCAATTTTGGTAACGGAAATATCTTCCGATTGCCACCAAAGGACATCGATCTGGCAGGATTTACAGGACTGTAAACGTTAGCGTAAATAGATACTCATTCGTCATCCGTTTACCGGAATCGGTGTAATTTATGTGCAAGAAGATCGAAGGAATGTGTAAAGTCAGATGCTGTGTAAGGATTTTATTAATTTTTAGTACTAATTTTATTATTTGGTTTTCATTTTCCAATAAAGTTTCACGTTTGCTATCATGCGCTTCTATAAACATTAACTCTGACTTTTTGTTATTATATTTTGTATTTAAACAAGAAACTCATTAGAAGCTCGTACGGTATGAAAGCGTGACCTAAGGTTTGCTTAACTTGATAGCTTCTATAAATTAATAACGTGCTCGTTTCGTTTGGTCTCGCACGTGCCGGTCTCTGCGCAAGTCCTATTCACATTTAGCTTCAAAATTGAGAAATCGCGATTTCTTGTTATAAATGGAGTTTACACGATACGTTCCCTTGTTCTTTTTGTTTACATACTTAGACATTTATATAATAATGTGTACGCGTAATTAACCGATAACAACTTATTCAATTTCACATCCACGTTCTCTTATGTGTACATATAATAATAATATGTAATGCACAATATATGTATACGTAGGAAACTACAAGTACCTTACACACGATAGGAGCTGCAGGATAGCTTCAGCGGACTCGAACTCGGCGCGCAAGCGTTCTCCTAAATTAAAAGTGACCCTCCGACACTGAGCTGCCGGGGCCCGGCGCAGCGGGAGGCTAGCGCGTCCTCGTGACGATGTGTGGTGTGGCATAGTGATAACAATATATCTAACATATTTAGGTAGTAAAAAGTTCTTGCTGAGGAAAACTGAAACGAATACTATAGTCTTTCGGAAGTTGATGAAATATCAAATCATTTAGAATCAAAACTACAGAACATTATTAATATAAATACAAAAATTATCAAAATCCCGAAACGAAAACAATGTCTGAAATCACGGATAACACCAGGAGTTCTCAAATCAATACGTAATAGAAACAAACTTAATAGACTATGATGTATAAATGATCAAACGATGAAATCACAAAAGTGAAGTATTGTAAATACCGGAACGCATGCACTAACTTAATAAAAATTTTCCGTCTGCAACTTTGTCTACGTTAACTTCAGAATTGATTCCAAACAAATAAAAATTTTTGACTAATAAAACAATATTTATAGAAAAATATATAGAAAACATTATATGAATTAATATTTTCTGTCTGTACATGTAAGTTTTGGGCACCGAATACTCTTCAGGAACGTAAAGCTAAAGCCACTCAAACATTTTTCATTTCTCTCTTGACTATTCTGAAGTCACAGGCAGATACTAGTTTTAATACAAATTCCTGACAGTTGTCTCATTTACCTAGATAAAAATTGTCCTAAGTGCTAATCCAGGTTATAAACTATTTGTGTGTTTAATTTCATTCAAATATGTGCACTATTTTTTAGATTTTTGAGTAACAAACATAAAAATTTTCTCATTTATATATTACAATATTTTCATTATAATTCATATTTCATTTTAGTCTACTAATAATTATCTCATTCATCTGTCCATCTACCGCTGATTTTCTATATATGATACTGTGTTTAAATATTAAATATTAAAGCAATATTGTACCTTAGTAGTCTTAAAATAATATAAATATGTCCAACACAAGTACAATGAACTTGGGTCTCGGGTGACTTGACCATACAAAACACAGCAGTGAGCTGATACATTAATATTACAGCTAAATATATTAATTTATCTTAAAATATTTTTATATTAAAATTGTCAGAGGCTTATTTCACTACGTAAAGCAGGTACCACTTCTTCGTACTGTCGGCCACCTGAAGTTTGCTTATGTTAAATTTGAAAGACACACCACACCGCATTCGCCGGGGAGCGCGACGTCGTCTTCCTCGCACAGCGGCTTACACGCGATTTACTCGTATTCTACGCTGCTTCTAAATATCGAATCGAATATAATATAGTCGAGGTATCGTACCTCCTTATGTGGGGCCCTCGGAACGTATTATCGCCCCCTTCTGTTGTCGACGGTCTTCGTCCACAGGGGTCGGAGTGCAGCGTTGGTGCAGCAGCAGTCTCTGCGCCAGCTTCGCAGCGTCGTCGTTGTCTACCTACTCAGCGGGCCTCCCGCTCGGGACTCTGATTAGATAAAGCTGTAAAGGTCTCTGGACCAACAGCAATACTCACAAAAAAAAAAAAAGTATCGTAGTTTCCGATTGTTCATAAACTAACAGATACGACGGGGATTTCGTTTCATACAATAACGAGATGACAGTTGTACATATTTATTTATTGAACTATCTCAATTTCAAAGTAAATTTATCTTTTAATGAAACCTATCGATCTTATATATAACGCAGCAAATAAACCTATACTCTATACATTTAAGGTATAATATTGTATGTATGTGACAACCGAAGCCTCTACTTCCAACTAATTGATGTGTCCAGTCGAAATAAGTTCTCAATAATGTTAAAAGGGTCACCGCGTAACTATATCGTAATTTGTATGGAGGCGTACTAACTAACGTATTTTTTTTTAATATATATAAAATAAGGGTAACAAATACGTACACAATTCACCTACTTGTGATAACGGTGGGGTCGGTAACGACCTGGACAAAGATTCAAGATGCGTGGCCACTTCTGAAGACTGTTTTCTATTAAAACTCGGTTTCAAAGAAAAAGTCGATTTTTTCCTAATTCTCAGTCTTTTCTTTCCAGGTTTCGCTTGATTCAACGGTTGTGGACCGGGACTGACCGATCCAGAGCAAAACCAGCACGAAATACGAAGAAATAAAAATTTTTACAAGTGCAATAAAATTACGTAAATATAAAACTGAAGGTAAGCGATTATAACTAGAAATGAACTGAATGCGGCACGAGAACGGTGTCTAATGATTAGACTACACAAATACTACAAGAAAAACTGTTTGAGATACTATGGACTTAATAACGAGGATATAGGTGATTTCTATAAAACAGGGCTTTACCACTAAAACTCGGTTTCAAAGAAAAAGTCGATTTTTCCTAATTCTGTGTGTTTTTCTTACAGGTTTTACCTGATTCGATGCTTGTGAACTGGGACTGACCGGCCGAGAGCAAAACAGCACGAAAAAGGAAGAAACAAAAATGTTTAGAATTCCATTAAAATTACGTAAATATAAAACTGAAGGTAAGCGATTATAACTAGAAATGAACTGAATGCGGCACGAGAACGGTGTCTAATGATTAGACTACACAAATACTACAAGAAAAACTGTTTGAGATACTATGGACTTAATAACGAGGATATAGGTGATTTCCTATAAAACAGGGCTTTACCAATAGTGGTATAGACCACGGTTTCAAAGAAAAGTCGATTTTTCCTAATTCTGTGTGTTTTTCTTACAGGTTTTACCTGATTCGATGCTTGTGAACTGGGACTGACCGGCCGAGAGCAAAAACAGCACGAAAAAGGAAGAAACAAAAATGTTTAGAAATCCATTAAAATTACGTAAGTATAAAACTGAAGGTAAGCGATTATAACTAGAAATGGCCTGAATGCGGCACGAGAACGGTATCTCATGATTAGACTACACAAATACTACAAGAAAAAACTGTTTGGAGATACTATGGACTTAATAACGCGAGGATATAGGTGATTTCCTAAAAAACAGGGCTTTACCACTAAAACTCGGTTTCAAAGAAAAAGTCAATTTTTTCCTAATTCTCAGTCTTTTCTTTCCAGGTTTCGCTTGATTCAACGGTTGTGGACCGGGACTGACCTACCCAGAGCTAAACCAGCACGAAATACGAAGAAATAAAAATTTTTACAAGTGCAATAAAATTACGTAATTATAAAACTGAAAATAACAGATTAGAACTAGAAATGGCCGAAATGCGGCGCAAGATGAGTATCTAACGATAAGGTTAAACGAATGCTACAATAAAAAACAAATTTGGACTGCTTGAGATTCTAATACACAAAGATATCGGTGAATTCCTATAAAACAGGACATCACCACTACACCTCGGTTTCAAAGAAAAGTCGATTTTTCTAATTCTGTGTGTTTTTCTTACAGGTTTTACCTGATTCGATGCTTGTGAACTGGGACTGACCGGCCGAGAGCAAAAACAGCACGAAAAAGGAAGAAACAAAAATGTTTAGAATTCCATTAAAATTACGTAAGTATAAAACTGAAGGTAAGCGATTATAACTAGAAATGGCCGAAATGCGGCGCAAGATGAGTATCTAACGATAAGGTTAAACGAATGCTAAAACAGGGCTGTACCACTATAACACGGTTTCAAAGAAAAGTCGATTTTTCCTAATTCTGTGTGTTTTTCTTACAGGTTTTACCTGATTCGATGCTTGTGAACTGGGACTGACCGGCCGAGAGCAAAACAGCACGAAAAAGGAAGAAACAAAAATGTTTAGAATTCCATTAAAATTACGTAAGTATAAAACTGAAGGTAAGCGATTATAACTAGAAATGGCCGAAATGCGGCGCAAGATGAGTATCTAACGATAAGGTTAAACGAATGCTAAAACAGGGCTGTATCACTATAACGCGGTTTCAAAGAAAAGTCGATTTTTCCTAATTCTCAGTCTTTTCTTTCCAGGTTTCGCTTGATTCAACGGTTGTGGACCGGGACTGACCTACCCAGAGCAAAACCAGCACGAAAAACGAGGAAATAAAATTTTTACAAGTGCAATAAAATTACGTAAATATAAAACTGAAGGTAAGCGATTATAACTAGAAATGAACTGAATGCGGCACGAGAACGGTGTCTAATAATTAGACTACACAAATACTACAAGAAAAACTGTTTGAGATACTATGGACTTAATAACGAGGAGGATATAGGTGATTTCTATAAAACAGGGCTTTACCAATAGTGGTATAGACCACGGTTTCAAAGAAAAGTCGATTTTTCCTAATTTCAGTCTTTTCTTTCCAGGTTTTGCCTTATTCAACGGTTGTGGACCGGGACTGACCTACCCAGAGCTAAACCAGCACGAAAATCGAAGGAATAAAAATATTTACAAGTGCAATAAAATTACGTAAATATAAAACTGAAGGTAAGCGATTATAACTAGAAATGGCCAAAATGCGGCGTAAGATGAGTATCTAACGATAAGGTTAAACGAATGCTACAATAAAAACAAATTTGGACTGCTTGAGATTCTAATACACAGAGATATCGGTGAATTCCTATAAAACAGGACTTCACCACTACACCTCGGTTTCAAAGAAAAGTCGATTTTTCCTAATTCTCAGTCTTTTCTTTCCAGGTTTCGCTTGATTCAACGGTTTTGGACCGGGACTGACCGATCCAGAGCAAAACCAGCACGAAAAACGAGGAAATAAAATTTTTACAAGTGCAATAAAATTACGTAAATATAAAACTGAAGGTAAGCGATTATAACTAGAAATGGCCAAAATGCGGCGTAAGATGAGTATCTAACGATAAGGTTAAACGAATGCTAAAACAGGGCTGTACCACTATAACACGGTTTCAAAAGAAAAGTCGATTTTTCCTAATTCTGTGTGTTTTTCTTACAGGTTTTACCTTATTCGATGCTTGTGAACTGGGACTGACCGGCCGAGAGCAAAACAGCACGAAAAAGGAAGAAACAAAAATGTTTAGAATTCCATTAAAATTACGTAATTATAAAACTAAAAATAACAGATTAGAACTAGAAATGGCCTGAATGCGGCACGAGAACGGTGTCTAATAATTAGACTACACAAATACTACAAGAAAAACTGTTTGAGATACTATGGACTTAATAACGAGAGGATATAGGTGATTTCTATAAAACAGGACTTCACCACTACACCTCGGTTTCAAAGAAAAGTCGATTTTTCCTAATTCTGTGTGTTTTTCTTACAGGTTTTACCTGATTCGATGCTTGTGAACTGGGACTGACCGGCCGAGAGCAAAACAGCACGAAAAAGGAAGAAACAAAAATGTTTAGAATTCCATTAAAATTACGTAAATATAAAACTGAAGGTAAGCGATTATAACTAGAAATGGCCAAAATGCGGCGTAAGATGAGTATCTAACGATAAGGTTAAACGAATGCTACAATAAAAACAAATTTGGATTGTTTGAGATTCTAATACACAAAGATATCGGTGAATTCTATAAAACAGGGCTGTACCACTATAACACGGTTTCAAAAGAAAAGTCGATTTTTCTAATTCTCAGTCTTTTCTTTCCAGGTTTTGCCTTATTCAACGGTTGTGGACCGGGACTGACCGATCCAGAGCAAAACCAGCACGAAAATCGAAGGAATAAAAATATTTACAAGTGCAATAAAATTACGTAATTATAAAACTAAAAATAACAGATTAGAACTAGAAATGGCCAAAATGCGGCGTAAGATGAGTATCTAACGATAAGGTTAAACGAATGCTACAATAAAAACAAATTTGGACTGCTTGAGATTCTAATACACAAAGATATCGGTGAATTCTATAAAACAGGGCTTTACCAATAGTGGTATAGACCACGGTTTCAAAGAAAAGTCGATTTTTCCTAATTCTCAGTCTTTTCTTTCCAGGTTTCGCCTGATTCAACGGTTTTGGACCGGGACTGACCGATCCAGAGCAAAACCAGCACGAAAATCGAAGGAATAAAAATATTTACAAGTGCAATAAAATTACGTAATTATAAAACTAAAAATAACAGATTAGAACTAGAAATGGCCTGAATGCGGCACGAGAACGGTGTCTAATAATTAGACTACACAAATACTACAAGAAAAACTGTTTGGAGATACTATGGACTTAATAACGAGGATATAGGTGATTTCCTATAAAACAGGGCTTTACCAATAGTGGTATAGACCACGGTTTCAAAGAAAAGTCGATTTTTTCCTAATTCTCAGTCTTTTCTTTCCAGGTTTCGCTTGATTCAACGGTTTTGGACCGGGACTGACCGATCCAGAGCAAAACCAGCACGAAAATCGAAGGAATAAAAATATTTACAAGTGCAATAAAATTACGTAAGTATAAAACTGAAGGTAGCGATTATAACTAGAAATGAACTGAATGCGGCACGAGAACGGTGTCTAATAATTAGACTACACAAATACTACAAGAAAAAACTGTTTGAGATACTATGGACTTAATAACGCGAGGATATAGGTGATTTCTATAAAACAGGGCTTTACCACTAAAACTCGGTTTCAAAAGAAAAGTCGATTTTTCTAATTCTCAGTCTTTTCTTTCCAGGTTTCGCTTGATTCAACGGTTTTGGACCGGGACTGACCTACCCAGAGCTAAACCAGCACGAAAATCGAAGGAATAAAAATATTTACAAGTGCAATAAAATTACGTAAGTATAAAACTGAAGGTAGCGATTATAACTAGAAATGGCCGAAATGCGGCGCAAGATGAGTATCTAACGATAAGGTTAAACGAATGCTAAAACAGGGCTGTACCACTATAACGCGTTTTCAAAGAAAAGTCGATTTTTCTAATTCTGTGTGTTTTTCTTACAGGTTTTACCTGATTCGATGCTTGTGAACTGGGACTGACCGGCCGAGAGCAAAAACAGCACGAAAAAGGAAGAAACAAAAATGTTTAGAATTCCATTAAAATTACGTAAGTATAAAACTGAAGGTAAGCGATTATAACTAGAAATGAACTGAATGCGGCACGAGAACGGTGTCTAATGATTAGACTACACAAATACTACAAGAAAAACTGTTTGAGATACTATGGACTTAATAACGAGAGGATATAGGTGATTTCTATAAAACAGGACATCACCACTACACCTCGGTTTCAAAGAAAAGTCGATTTTTCTAATTCTGTGTGTTTTTCTTACAGGTTTTACCTTATTCGATGCTTGTGAACTGGGACTGACCGGCCGAGAGCAAAAACAGCACGAAAAAGGAAGAAACAAAAATGTTTAGAATTCCATTAAAATTACGTAAGTATAAAACTGAAGGTAGCGATTATAACTAGAAATGAACTGAATGCGGCACGAGAACGGTGTCTCATGATTAGACTACACAAATACTACAAGAAAAACTGTTTGAGATACTATGGACTTAATAACGAGGATATAGGTGATTTCTATAAAACAGGGCTGTACCACTATAACGCGGTTTCAAAAGAAAAGTCGATTTTTCCTAATTTCAGTCTTTTCTTCCAGGTTTCGCCTGATTCAACGGTTGTGGACCGGGACTGACCGATCAGAGCAAAACCAGCACGAAATACGAAGAAATAAAAATTTTTACAAGTGCAATAAAATTACGTAAGTATAAAACTGAAGGTAGCGATTATAACTAGAAATGGCCGAAATGCGGCGCAAGATGAGTATCTAACGATAAGGTTAAACGAATGCTAAAACAGGGCTTTACCACTAAAACTCGGTTTCAAAGAAAAAGTCGATTTTTCCTAATTCTCAGTCTTTTCTTTCCAGGTTTCGCTTGATTCAACGGTTTTGGACCGGGACTGACCTACCCAGAGCTAAACCAGCACGAAAAACGAGGAAATAATTTTTTTACAAGTGCAATAAAATTACGTAAATATAAAACTGAAGGTAAGCGATTATAACTAGAAATGAACTGAATGCGGCACGAGAACGGTGTCTAATGATTAGACTACACAAATACTACAAGAAAAAACTGTTTGAGATACTATGGACTTAATAACGCGAGGATATAGGTGATTTCTATAAAACAGGGCTGTACCACTATAACACGGTTTCAAAAGAAAAGTCGATTTTTCTAATTCTCAGTCTTTTCTTTCCAGGTTTCGCTTGATTCAACGGTTGTGGACCGACTGACCTACCCAGAGCTAAACCAGCACGAAATACGAAGAAATAAAAATTTTTACAAGTGCAATAAAATTACGTAATTATAAAACTAAAAATAACAGATTAGAACTAGAAATGGCCTGAATGCGGCACGAGAACGGTGTCTCATGATTAGACTACACAAATACTACAAGAAAAACTGTTTGAGATACTATGGACTTAATAACGAGGATATAGGTGATTTCTATAAAACAGGGCTTTACCACTACAACTCGGTTTCAAAGAAAAAGTCGATTTTTCCTAATTCTGTGTGTTTTTCTTACAGGTTTTACCTGATTCGATGCTTGTGAACTGGGACTGACCGGCCGAGAGCAAAACAGCACGAAAAAGGAAGAAACAAAAATGTTTAGAATTCCATTAAAATTACGTAAGTATAAAACTGAAGGTAGCGATTATAACTAGAAATGGCCGAAATGCGGCGCAAGATGAGTATCTAACGATAAGGTTAAACGAATGCTACAATAAAAAACAAATTTGGTCTGCTTGAGATTCTAATACACAAAGATATCGGTGAATTCCTATAAAACAGGACATCACCACTACACCTCGGTTTCAAAGAAAAAGTCGATTTTTTTCTAATTCTGTGTGTTTTTCTTACAGGTTTTACCTGATTCGATGCTTGTGAACTGGGACTGACCGGCCGAGAGCAAAAACAGCACGAAAAAGGAAGAAACAAAAATGTTTAGAATTCCATTAAAATTACGTAAGTATAAAACTGAAGGTAAGCGATTATAACTAGAAATGGCCTGAATGCGGCACGAGAACGGTGTCTAATAATTAGACTACACAAATACTACAAGAAAAAACTGTTTGGAGATACTATGGACTTAATAACGAGAGGATATAGGTGATTTCCTATAAAACAGGGCTGTACCACTATAACGCGTTTTCAAAGAAAAAGTCGATTTTTCCTAATTCTCAGTCTTTTCTTTCCAGGTTTTGCCTTATTCAACGGTTGTGGACCGGGACTGACCGATCCAGAGCAAAACCAGCACGAAAATCGAAGGAATAAAAATATTTACAAGTGCAATAAAATTACGTAATTATAAAACTAAAAATAACAGATTAGAACTAGAAATGGCCGAAATGCGGCGCAAGATGAGTATCTAACGATAAGGTTAAACGAATGCTACAATAAAAAACAAATTTGACTGCTTGAGATTCTAATACACAAAGATATCGGTGAATTCTATAAAACAGGGCTGTACCACTATAACGCGGTTTCAAAGAAAAGTCGATTTTTCCTAATTTCAGTCTTTTCTTCCAGGTTTCGCCTGATTCAACGGTTGTGGACCGGGACTGACCGATCCAGAGCAAAACCAGCACGAAAAACGAGGAAATAATTTTTTTACAAGTGCAATAAAATTACGTAAGTATAAAACTGAAGGTAAGCGATTATAACTAGAAATGAACTGAATGCGGCACGAGAACGGTGTCTAATAATTAGACTACACAAATACTACAAGAAAAAACTGTTTGGAGATACTATGGACTTAATAACGAGGATATAGGTGATTTCTATAAAACAGGGCTTTACCAATAGTGGTATAGACCACGGTTTCAAAGAAAAAGTCGATTTTTCTAATTCTCAGTCTTTTCTTTCCAGGTTTCGCCTGATTCAACGGTTGTGGACCGACTGACCTACCCAGAGCTAAACCAGCACGAAATACGAAGAAATAAAAATTTTTACAAGTGCAATAAAATTACGTAAGTATAAAACTGAAGGTAACAGATTAGAACTAGAAATGGCCGAAATGCGGCGCAAGATGAGCATCTAACGATAAGGTTAAACGAATGCTACAATAAAAACAAATTTGACTGCTTGAGATTCTAATACACAAAGATATCGGTGAATTCTATAAAACAGGGCTGTACCACTATAACACGGTTTCAAAAGAAAAGTCGATTTTTCTAATTCTCAGTCTTTTCTTTCCAGGTTTCGCTTAATTCAACGGTTGTGGACCAGGACTGACCTACCCAGAGCTAAACCAGCACGAAATACGAAGAAATAAAATTTTTACAAGTGCAATAAAATTACGTAATTATAAAACTAAAAACAACAGATTAGAACTAGAAATGGCCTGAATGCGGCACGAGAACGGTGTCTAATGATTAGACTACACAAATACTACAAGAAAAACTGTTTGAGATACTATGGACTTAATAACGCGAGGATATAGGTGATTTCTATAAAACAGGGCTTTACCACTAAAACTCGGTTTCAAAGAAAAAGTCGATTTTTCTAATTCTCAGTCTTTTCTTTCCAGGTTTCGCTTAATTCAACGGTTGTGGACCGACTGACCTACCCAGAGCTAAACCAGCACGAAAATCGAAGGAATAAAAATATTTACAAGTGCAATAAAATTACGTAATTATAAAACTAAAAATAACAGATTAGAACTAGAAATGGCCTGAATGCGGCACGAGAACGGTGTCTAATAATTAGACTACACAAATACTACAAGAAAAAACTGTTTGAGATACTATGGACTTAATAACGAGAGGATATAGGTGATTTCCTATAAAACAGGGCTGTACCACTATAACGCGGTTTCAAAGAAAAAGTCGATTTTTTCCTAATTCTCAGTCTTTTCTTTCCAGGTTTCGCTTTATTCAACGGTTGTGGACCGGGACTGACCTACCCAGAGCTAAACCAGCACGAAATACGAAGAAATAAAAATTTTTACAAGTGCAATAAAATTACGTAAATATAAAACTGAAGGTAAGCGATTATAACTAGAAATGAACTGAATGCGGCACGAGAACGGTGTCTAATAATTAGACTACACAAATACTACAAGAAAAACTGTTTGGAGATACTATGGACTTAATAACGAGAGGATATAGGTGATTTCCTATAAAACAGGACATCACCACTACACCTCAGTTTCAAAGAAAAAGTCGATTTTTCCTAATTCTGTGTGTTTTTCTTACAGGTTTTACCTGATTCGATGCTTGTGAACTGGGACTGACCGGCCGAGAGCAAAACAGCACGAAAAAGGAAGAAACAAAAATGTTTAGAATTCCATTAAAATTACGTAAATATAAAACTGAAGGTAAGCGATTATAACTAGAAATGGCCGAAATGCGGCGCAAGATGAGTATCTAACGATAAGGTTAAACGAATGCTAAAACAGGGCTTTACCACTAAAACTCGGTTTCAAAAGAAAAGTCGATTTTTCTAATTCTCAGTCTTTTCTTTCCAGGTTTTGCCTTATTCAACGGTTGTGGACCGGGACTGACCTACCCAGAGCAAAACCAGCACGAAATACGAAGAAATAAAAATTTTTACAAGTGCAATAAAATTACGTAATTATAAAACTAAAAATAACAGATTAGAACTAGAAATGGCCTGAATGCGGCACGAGAACGGTGTCTAATGATTAGACTACACAAATACTACAAGAAAAACTGTTTGAGATACTATGGACTTAATAACGCGAGGATATAGGTGATTTCTATAAAACAGGGCTTTACCAATAGTGGTATAGACCACGGTTTCAAAGAAAAGTCGATTTTTTCCTAATTCTCAGTCTTTTCTTTCCAGGTTTCGCTTGATTCAACGGTTGTGGACCGACTGACCTACCCAGAGCTAAACCAGCACGAAATACGAAGAAATAAAAATTTTTACAAGTGCAATAAAATTACGTAATTATAAAACTAAAAATAACAGATTAGAATCCAGAAATGGCCGAAATGCGGCGCAAGATGAGCATCTAACGATAAGGTTAAACGAATGCTAAAACAGGGCTGTACCACTATAACACGGTTTCAAAGAAAAAGTCGATTTTTCCTAATTCTCAGTCTTTTTCTTTCCAGGTTTCGCTTGATTCAACGGTTTTGGACCGGGACTGACCGATCCAGAGCAAAACCAGCACGAAAACGAGGAAATAATTTTTTACAAGTGCAATAAAATTACGTAATTATAAAACTAAAAATAACAGATTAGAACTAGAAATGGCCGAAATGCGGCGCAAGATGAGTATCTAACGATAAGGTTAAACAGATGCTACAATAAAAACAAATTTGGACTGCTTGAGATTCTAATACACAAAGATATCGGTGAATTCCTATAAAACAGGGCTTTACCACTAAAACTCGGTTTCAAAGAAAAAGTCGATTTTTCCTAATTCTCAGTCTTTTCTTTCCAGGTTTCGCCTGATTCAACGGTTGTGGACCGACTGACCTACCCAGAGCTAAACCAGCACGAAAATCGAAGGAATAAAAATATTTACAAGTGCAATAAAATTACGTAATTATAAAACTAAAAACAACAGATTAGAACTAGAAATGGCCGAAATGCGGCGCAAGATGAGTATCTAACGATAAGGTTAAACGAATGCTAAAACAGGGCTTTACCACTAAAACTCGGTTTCAAAAGAAAAGTCGATTTTTCTAATTCTCAGTCTTTTCTTTCCAGGTTTTGCCTTATTCAACGGTTGTGGACCGACTGACCTACCCAGAGCAAAACCAGCACGAAAACGAGGAAATAATTTTTTACAAGTGCACAAAATTACGTAAATATAAAACTGAAGGTAAGCGATTATAACTAGAAATGGCCTGAATGCGGCATCGAGAACGGTGTCTCATGATTAGACTACACAAATACTACAAGAAAAACTGTTTGGAGATACTATGGACTTAATAACGCGAGGATATAGGTGATTTCCTATAAAACAGGGCTTTACCACTAAAACTCGGTTTCAAAGAAAAAGTCGATTTTTCCTAATTCTCAGTCTTTTCTTTCCAGGTTTCGCTTGATTCAACGGTTGTGGACCGGGACTGACCTACCAGAGCTAAACCAGCACGAAATACGAAGAAATAAAAATTTTTACAAGTGCAATAAAATTACGTAATTATAAAACTAAAAACAACAGATTAGAACTAGAAATGGCCGAAATGCGGCGCAAGATGAGCATCTAACGATAAGGTTAAACGAATGCTAAAACAGGGCTGTACCACTATAACACGGTTTCAAAGAAAAGTCGATTTTTCCTAATTCTCAGTCTTTTCTTTCCAGGTTTCGCTTGATTCAACGGTTGTGGACCGGGACTGACCTACCAGAGCTAAACCAGCACGAAATACGAAGAAATAAAAATTTTTACAAGTGCAATAAAATTACGTAAGTATAAAACTGAAGGTAAGCGATTATAACTAGAAATGAACTGAATGCGGCACGAGAACGGTGTCTAATAATTAGACTACACAAATACTACAAGAAAAACTGTTTGAGATACTATGGACTTAATAACGAGGATATAGGTGATTTCCTATAAAACAGGACATCACCACTACACCTCGGTTTCAAAGAAAAGTCGATTTTTCCTAATTTCAGTCTTTTCTTCCAGGTTTCGCTTAATTCAACGGTTGTGGACCGGGACTGACCGATCCAGAGCAAAACCAGCACGAAAACGAGGAAATAATTTTTTACAAGTGCAATAAAATTACGTAATTATAAAACTAAAAATAACAGATTAGAATCCAGAAATGGCCGAAATGCGGCGCAAGATGAGTATCTAACGATAAGGTTAAACGAATGCTAAAACAGGGCTTTACCACTAAAACTCGGTTTCAAAGAAAAGTCGATTTTTCCTAATTTCAGTCTTTTCTTCCAGGTTTCGCCTGATTCAACGGTTTTGGACCGGGACTGACCGATCCAGAGCAAAACCAGCACGAAAACGAGGAAATAATTTTTTACAAGTGCAATAAAATTACGTAAATATAAAACTGAAGGTAAGCGATTATAACTAGAAATGGCCTGAATGCGGCACGAGAACGGTGTCTCATGATTAGACTACACAAATACTACAAGAAAAACTGTTTGAGATACTATGGACTTAATAACGCGAGGATATAGGTGATTTCCTATAAAACAGGGCTTTACCACTAAAACTCGGTTTCAAAGAAAAGTCGATTTTTTCCTAATTCTCAGTCTTTTCTTTCCAGGTTTCGCTTGATTCAACGGTTGTGGACCGGGACTGACCTACCAGAGCTAAACCAGCACGAAATACGAAGAAATAAAAATTTTTACAAGTGCAATAAAATTACGTAATTATAAAACTAAAACAACAGATTAGAACTAGAAATGGCCGAAATGCGGCGCAAGATGAGTATCTAACGATAAGGTTAAACGAATGCTAAAACAGGGCTTTACCAATAGTGGTATAGACCACGGTTTCAAAGAAAAGTCGATTTTTTCTAATTCTCAGTCTTTTCTTTCCAGGTTTTGCCTTATTCAACGGTTGTGGACCGGGACTGACCGATCCAGAGCAAAACCAGCACGAAAACGAGGAAATAAAATTTTTACAAGTGCAATAAAATTACGTAATTATAAAACTAAAAATAACAGATTAGAACTAGAAATGGCCGAAATGCGGCGCAAGATGAGTATCTAACGATAAGGTTAAACGAATGCTAAAACAGGGCTGTACCAATAGTGGTATAGACCACGGTTTCAAAGAAAAGTCGATTTTTCCTAATTTCAGTCTTTTCTTTCCAGGTTTCGCTTGATTCAACGGTTGTGGACCGACTGACCTACCCAGAGCTAAACCAGCACGAAAACGAGGAAATAAAATTTTTACAAGTGCAATAAAATTACGTAATTATAAAACTAAAAATAACAGATTAGAACTAGAAATGGCCAAAATGCGGCGTAAGATGAGTATCTAACGATAAGGTTAAACGAATGCTACAATAAAAACAAATTTGACTGCTTGAGATTCTAATACACAGAGATATCGGTGAATTCTATAAAACAGGACATCACCACTACACCTCGGTTTCAAAGAAAAGTCGATTTTTTCTAATTCTCAGTCTTTTCTTCCAGGTTTCGCCTGATTCAACGGTTGTGGACCGACTGACCTACCCAGAGCTAAACCAGCACGAAAACGAGGAAATAAAATTTTTACAAGTGCAATAAAATTACGTAAGTATAAAACTGAAGGTAAGCGATTATAACTAGAAATGGCCAAAATGCGGCGTAAGATGAGTATCTAACGATAAGGTTAAACGAATGCTAAAACAGGGCTTTACCACTAAAACTCGGTTTCAAAGAAAAGTCGATTTTTTCTAATTCTCAGTCTTTTCTTCCAGGTTTCGCTTGATTCAACGGTTGTGGACCGACTGACCTACCCAGAGCAAAACCAGCACGAAAACGAGGAAATAATTTTTTACAAGTGCAATAAAATTACGTAAATATAAAACTGAAGGTAAGCGATTATAACTAGAAATGGCCAAAATGCGGCGTAAGATGAGTATCTAACGATAAGGTTAAACGAATGCTAAAACAGGGCTGTACCACTATAACACGGTTTCAAAGAAAAGTCGATTTTTTCTAATTCTCAGTCTTTTCTTCCAGGTTTCGCCTGATTCAACGGTTGTGACCGGGACTGACCTACCAGAGCTAAACCAGCACGAAAACGAGGAAATAATTTTTTACAAGTGCAATAAAATTACGTAAATATAAAACTGAAGGTAAGCGATTATAACTAGAAATGGCCAAAATGCGGCGTAAGATGAGTATCTAACGATAAGGTTAAACGAATGCTAAAACAGGGCTGTACCACTATAACGCGTTTTCAAAGAAAAGTCGATTTTTTCTAATTCTGTGTGTTTTTCTTACAGGTTTTACCTTATTCGATGCTTGTGAACTGGGACTGACCGGCCGAGAGCAAAACAGCACGAAAAAGGAAGAAACAAAAATGTTTAGAATTCCATTAAAATTACGTAAGTATAAAACTGAAGGTAAGCGATTATAACTAGAAATGGCCTGAATGCGGCATCGAGAACGGTGTCTAATAATTAGACTACACAAATACTACAAGAAAAACTGTTTGGAGATACTATGGACTTAATAACGAGAGGATATAGGTGATTTCTATAAAACAGGGCTTTACCAATAGTGGTATAGACCACGGTTTCAAAGAAAAGTCGATTTTTCCTAATTCTCAGTCTTTTCTTTCCAGGTTTTGCCTTATTCAACGGTTGTGGACCGGGACTGACCGATCAGAGCAAAACCAGCACGAAAAACGAGGAAATAATTTTTTACAAGTGCAATAAAATTACGTAATTATAAAACTAAAAATAACAGATTAGAACTAGAAATGGCCTGAATGCGGCACGAGAACGGTGTCTCATGATTAGACTACACAAATACTACAAGAAAAACTGTTTGGAGATACTATGGACTTAATAACGAGGATATAGGTGATTTCCTATAAAACAGGGCTTTACCACTAAAACTCGGTTTCAAAGAAAAGTCGATTTTTTCTAATTCTCAGTCTTTTCTTTCCAGGTTTTGCCTTATTCAACGGTTGTGGACCGACTGACCTACCCAGAGCAAAACCAGCACGAAAATCGAAGGAATAAAAATATTTACAAGTGCAATAAAATTACGTAAGTATAAAACTGAAGGTAAGCGATTATAACTAGAAATGGCCGAAATGCGGCGCAAGATGAGTATCTAACGATAAGGTTAAACAGATGCTACAATAAAAACAAATTTGGATTGTTTGAGATTCTAATACACAAAGATATCGGTGAATTCTATAAAACAGGGCTGTACCACTATAACGCGTTTTCAAAGAAAAGTCGATTTTTCGTATTTCTCTGTCTTTTCTTTCCAGGTTTTGCCTTATTCAACGGTTGTGGACCGGGACTGACCGATCCAGAGCAAAACCAGCACGAAAATCGAAGGAATAAAAATATTTACAAGTGCAATAAAATTACGTAATTATAAAACTAAAAATAACAGATTAGAACTAGAAATGGCTGAAATGCGGCGCAAGATGAGTATCTTACGATAAAATTAAACGAATGCAAGAATAAAAACAAATTTGACTGCTTGAGATTCTAATACACAGAGATATCGGTGAATTCCTATAAAACAGGACATCACCACTACACCTCGGTTTCAAAGAAAAGTCGATTTTTCCTAATTCTCAGTCTTTTCTTTCCAGGTTTCGCCTGATTCAACGGTTTTGGACCGGGACTGACCGATCCAGAGCAAAACCAGCACGAAAAACGAGGAAATAATTTTTTACAAGTGCAATAAAATTACGTAAATATAAAACTGAAGGTAAGCGATTATAACTAGAAATGGCCAAAATGCGGCGTAAGATGAGTATCTAACGATAAGGTTAAACGAATGCTACAATAAAAACAAATTTGGACTGCTTGAGATTCTAATACACAGAGATATCGGTGAATTCCTATAAAACAGGACATCACCACTACACCTCAGTTTCAAAGAAAAGTCGATTTTTCTAATTCTCAGTCTTTTCTTTCCAGGTTTCGCCTGATTCAACGGTTGTGGACCGACTGACCTACCCAGAGCAAAACCAGCACGAAAAACGAGGAAATAATTTTTTACAAGTGCAATAAAATTACGTAAATATAAAACTGAAGGTAAGCGATTATAACTAGAAATGGCTGAAATGCGGCGCAAGATGAGTATCTAACGATAAGGTTAAACGAATGCTAAAACAGGGCTGTACCACTATAACGCGTTTTCAAAGAAAAGTCGATTTTTTCCTAATTCTCAGTCTTTTCTTTCCAGGTTTCGCTTGATTCAACGGTTGTGGACCGGGACTGACCTACCCAGAGCAAAACCAGCACGAAATACGAAGAAATAAAAATTTTTACAAGTGCAATAAAATTACGTAATTATAAAACTAAAAACAACAGATTAGAACTAGAAATGGCCGAAATGCGGCGCAAGATGAGTATCTAACGATAAGGTTAAACGAATGCTACAATAAAAAACAAATTTGACTGCTTGAGATTCTAATACACAAAGATATCGGTGAATTCTATAAAACAGGGCTGTACCACTATAACGCGTTTTCAAAGAAAAGTCGATTTTTCCTAATTCTCAGTCTTTTCTTTCCAGGTTTCGCCTGATTCAACGGTTTTGGACCGGGACTGACCGATCAGAGCAAAACCAGCACGAAAACGAGGAAATAATTTTTTACAAGTGCAATAAAATTACGTAAGTATAAAACTGAAGGTAAGCGATTATAACTAGAAATGGCCGAAATGCGGCGCAAGATGAGTATCTTACGATAAAATTAAACGAATGCAAGAATAAAAACAAATTTGGACTGCTTGAGATTCTAATACACAAAGATATCGGTGAATTCTATAAAACAGGACATCACCACTACACCTCGGTTTCAAAGAAAAGTCGATTTTTCCTAATTCTCAGTCTTTTCTTCCAGGTTTCGCTTAATTCAACGGTTGTGGACCGGACTGACCTACCCAGAGCTAAACCAGCACGAAAACGAGGAAATAATTTTTTACAAGTGCAATAAAATTACGTAAGTATAAAACTGAAGGTAAGCGATTATAACTAGAAATGGCCGAAATGCGGCGCAAGATGAGTATCTAACGATAAGGTTAAACGAATGCTACAATAAAAACAAATTTGGACTGCTTGAGATTCTAATACACAGAGATATCGGTGAATTCTATAAAACAGGGCTGTACCACTATAACACGGTTTCAAAGAAAAAGTCGATTTTTCTAATTCTCAGTCTTTTCTTTCCAGGTTTCGCTTAATTCAACGGTTGTGGACCGGACTGACCTACCCAGAGCTAAACCAGCACGAAAACGAGGAAATAATTTTTTACAAGTGCAATAAAATTACGTAATTATAAAACTAAAAACAACAGATTAGAACTAGAAATGGCCGAAATGCGGCGCAAGATGAGTATCTAACGATAAGGTTAAACGAATGCTACAATAAAAACAAATTTGGACTGCTTGAGATTCTAATACACAGAGATATCGGTGAATTCCTATAAAACAGGACATCACCACTACACCTCGGTTTCAAAGAAAAAGTCGATTTTTCTAATTCTCAGTCTTTTCTTTCCAGGTTTCGCCTGATTCAACGGTTTTGGACCGGGACTGACCGATCAGAGCAAAACCAGCACGAAAACGAGGAAATAATTTTTTACAAGTGCAATAAAATTACGTAAGTATAAAACTGAAGGTAAGCGATTATAACTAGAAATGGCCTGAATGCGGCATCGAGAACGGTGTCTAATGATTAGACTACACAAATACTACAAGAAAAAACTGTTTGAGATACTATGGACTTAATAACGAGAGGATATAGGTGATTTCTATAAAACAGGGCTTTACCACTAAAACTCGGTTTCAAAGAAAAAGTCGATTTTTCTAATTCTGTGTGTTTTTCTTACAGGTTTTACCTGATTCGATGCTTGTGAACTGGGACTGACCGGCCGAGAGCAAAACAGCACGAAAAAGGAAGAAACAAAATGTTTAGAATTCCATTAAAATTACGTAATTATAAAACTAAAAACAACAGATTAGAACTAGAAATGGCCTGAATGCGGCATCGAGAACGGTGTCTAATGATTAGACTACACAAATACTACAAGAAAAACTGTTTGGAGATACTATGGACTTAATAACGAGGATATAGGTGATTTCCTATAAAACAGGGCTTTACCACTAAAACTCGGTTTCAAAGAAAAGTCGATTTTTTCCTAATTCTCAGTCTTTTCTTTCCAGGTTTCGCTTGATTCAACGGTTGTGGACCGGGACTGACCTACCCAGAGCAAAACCAGCACGAAATACGAAGAAATAAAAATTTTTACAAGTGCAATAAAATTACGTAATTATAAAACTAAAAACAACAGATTAGAACTAGAAATGGCCGAAATGCGGCGCAAGATGAGTATCTAACGATAAGGTTAAACGAATGCTACAATAAAAACAAATTTGACTGCTTGAGATTCTAATACACAAAGATATCGGTGAATTCTATAAAACAGGGCTGTACCACTATAACACGGTTTCAAAGAAAAAGTCGATTTTTCCTAATTCTCAGTCTTTTCTTTCCAGGTTTCGCTTGATTCAACGGTTGTGACCGGGACTGACCTACCCAGAGCTAAACCAGCACGAAATACGAAGAAATAAAAATTTTTACAAGTGCAATAAAATTACGTAAATATAAAACTGAAGGTAAGCGATTATAACTAGAAATGAACTGAATGCGGCACGAGAACGGTGTCTAATAATTAGACTACACAAATACTACAAGAAAAACTGTTTGAGATACTATGGACTTAATAACGAGGATATAGGTGATTTCCTATAAAACAGGACATCACCACTACACCTCGGTTTCAAAGAAAAAGTCGATTTTTCCTAATTTCAGTCTTTTCTTCCAGGTTTCGCTTGATTCAACGGTTGTGGACCGACTGACCTACCCAGAGCAAAACCAGCACGAAATACGAAGAAATAAAAATTTTTACAAGTGCAATAAAATTACGTAAATATAAAACTGAAGGTAAGCGATTATAACTAGAAATGGCCGAAATGCGGCGCAAGATGAGTATCTAACGATAAGGTTAAACGAATGCTAAAACAGGGCTTTACCACTAAAACTCGGTTTCAAAGAAAAGTCGATTTTTTCTAATTCTGTGTGTTTTTCTTACAGGTTTTACCTGATTCGATGCTTGTGAACTGGGACTGACCGGCCGAGAGCAAAAACAGCACGAAAAAGGAAGAAACAAAATGTTTAGAATTCCATTAAAATTACGTAAGTATAAAACTGAAGGTAAGCGATTATAACTAGAAATGGCCGAAATGCGGCGCAAGATGAGCATCTAACGATAAGGTTAAACGAATGCTACAATAAAAACAAATTTGGACTGCTTGAGATTCTAATACACAGAGATATCGGTGAATTCTATAAAACAGGGCTTTACCACTAAAACTCGGTTTCAAAGAAAAACTGTTTGGAGATACTATGGACTTAATAACGAGAGGATATAGGTGATTTCCTATAAAACAGGGCTGTACCACTATAACGCGTTTTCAAAGAAAAAGTCGATTTTTCGTATTTCTCTGTCTTTTCTTTCCAGGTTTTGCCTTATTCAACGGTTGTGGACCGGGACTGACCGATCCAGAGCAAAACCAGCACGAAATACGAAGAAATAAAAATTTTTACAAGTGCAATAAAATTACGTAATTATAAAACTAAAAATAACAGATTAGAACTAGAAATGGCCGAAATGCGGCGTAAGATGAGTATCTAACGATAAGGTTAAACGAATGCTAAAACAGGGCTTTACCACTAAAACTCGGTTTCAAAGAAAAAGTCGATTTTTCCTAATTTCAGTCTTTTCTTCCAGGTTTCGCCTGATTCAACGGTTGTGGACCGACTGACCTACCCAGAGCTAAACCAGCACGAAAACGAGGAAATAATTTTTTACAAGTGCAATAAAATTACGTAAATATAAAACTGAAGGTAAGCGATTATAACTAGAAATGGCCGAAATGCGGCGCAAGATGAGTATCTAACGATAAGGTTAAACGAATGCTAAAACAGGGCTTTACCACTAAAACTCGGTTTCAAAGAAAAAGTCGATTTTTTCTAATTCTGTGTGTTTTTCTTACAGGTTTTACCTGATTCGATGCTTGTGAACTGGGACTGACCGGCCGAGAGCAAAAACAGCACGAAAAAGGAAGAAACAAAAATGTTTAGAATTCCATTAAAATTACGTAAGTATAAAACTGAAGGTAAGCGATTATAACTAGAAATGGCCTGAATGCGGCACGAGAACGGTGTCTAATAATTAGACTACACAAATACTACAAGAAAAAACTGTTTGGAGATACTATGGACTTAATAACGAGAGGATATAGGTGATTTCCTATAAAACAGGGCTGTACCACTATAACGCGTTTTCAAAGAAAAAGTCGATTTTTTCGTATTTCTCTGTCTTTTCTTTCCAGGTTTTGCCTTATTCAACGGTTGTGGAGCGGGACTGACCGATCCAGAGCAAAACCAGCACGAAAATCGAAGGAATAAAAATATTTACAAGTGCAATAAAATTACGTAATTATAAAACTAAAAATAACAGATTAGAACTAGAAATGGCCGAAATGCGGCGCAAGATGAGTATCTAACGATAAGGTTAAACGAATGCTACAATAAAAAACAAATTTGGACTGCTTGAGATTCTAATACACAAAGATATCGGTGAATTCCTATAAAACAGGACATCACCACTACACCTCGGTTTCAAAGAAAAAGTCGATTTTTTTCTAATTCTGTGTGTTTTTCTTACAGGTTTTACCTGATTCGATGCTTGTGAACTGGGACTGACCGGCCGAGAGCAAAAACAGCACGAAAAAGGAAGAAACAAAATGTTTAGAATTCCATTAAAATTACGTAAATATAAAACTGAAGGTAAGCGATTATAACTAGAAATGGCCGAAATGCGGCGCAAGATGAGTATCTAACGATAAGGTTAAACGAATGCTACAATAAAAACAAATTTGGATTGTTTGAGATTCTAATACACAAGATATCGGTGAATTCCTATAAAACAGGACATCACCACTACACCTCGGTTTCAAAGAAAAAGTCGATTTTTTCCTAATTCTGTGTGTTTTTCTTACAGGTTTTACCTGATTCGATGCTTGTGAACTGGGACTGACCGGCCGAGAGCAAAACAGCACGAAAAAGGAAGAAACAAAATGTTTAGAATTCCATTAAAATTACGTAAGTATAAAACTGAAGGTAAGCGATTATAACTAGAAATGGCCTGAATGCGGCACGAGAACGGTGTCTAATAATTAGACTACACAAATACTACAAGAAAAACTGTTTGAGATACTATGGACTTAATAACGAGGATATAGGTGATTTCTATAAAACAGGGCTTTACCACTAAAACTCGGTTTCAAAGAAAAAGTCGATTTTTCCTAATTCTCAGTCTTTTCTTTCCAGGTTTCGCCTGATTCAACGGTTTTGGACCGGGACTGACCTACCAGAGCTAAACCAGCACGAAAATCGAAGGAATAAAAATATTTACAAGTGCAATAAAATTACGTAAGTATAAAACTGAAGGTAAGCGATTATAACTAGAAATGGCCTGAATGCGGCATCGAGAACGGTGTCTAATGATTAGACTACACAAATACTACAAGAAAAAACTGTTTGAGATACTATGGACTTAATAACGAGGATATAGGTGATTTCTATAAAACAGGGCTTTACCACTAAAACTCGGTTTCAAAGAAAAGTCGATTTTTTCTAATTCTCAGTCTTTTCTTTCCAGGTTTCGCCTGATTCAACGGTTGTGGACCGGGACTGACCGATCAGAGCAAAACCAGCACGAAAAACGAGGAAATAATTTTTTACAAGTGCAATAAAATTACGTAATTATAAAACTAAAACAACAGATTAGAACTAGAAATGGCCTGAATGCGGCACGAGAACGGTGTCTAATAATTAGACTACACAAATACTACAAGAAAAACTGTTTGGAGATACTATGGACTTAATAACGCGAGGATATAGGTGATTTCCTATAAAACAGGGCTTTACCACTAAAACTCGGTTTCAAAGAAAAGTCGATTTTTCCTAATTCTCAGTCTTTTCTTCCAGGTTTCGCTTGATTCAACGGTTGTGGACCGACTGACCTACCCAGAGCAAAACCAGCACGAAATACGAAGAAATAAAAATTTTTACAAGTGCAATAAAATTACGTAATTATAAAACTAAAACAACAGATTAGAACTAGAAATGGCCGAAATGCGGCGCAAGATGAGTATCTAACGATAAGGTTAAACGAATGCTAAAACAGGGCTGTACCACTATAACACGGTTTCAAAGAAAAGTCGATTTTTCCTAATTCTCAGTCTTTTCTTTCCAGGTTTCGCTTGATTCAACGGTTGTGGACCGACTGACCTACCCAGAGCTAAACCAGCACGAAATACGAAGAAATAAAAATTTTTACAAGTGCAATAAAATTACGTAATTATAATACTAAAAATAACAGATTAGAACTAGAAATGGCCGAAATGCGGCGCAAGATGAGTATCTAACGATAAGGTTAAACGAATGCTACAATAAAAACAAATTTGGACTGCTTGAGATTCTAATACACAGAGATATCGGTGAATTCTATAAAACAGGACATCACCACTACACCTCGGTTTCAAAGAAAAGTCGATTTTTCCTAATTTCAGTCTTTTCTTCCAGGTTTCGCTTGATTCAACGGTTGTGGACCGACTGACCTACCCAGAGCTAAACCAGCACGAAAAACGAGGAAATAATTTTTTACAAGTGCAATAAAATTACGTAAGTATAAAACTGAAGGTAAGCGATTATAACTAGAAATGGCCTGAATGCGGCATCGAGAACGGTGTCTAATAATTAGACTACACAAATACTACAAGAAAAAACTGTTTGAGATACTATGGACTTAATAACGAGAGGATATAGGTGATTTCTATAAAACAGGGCTTTACCACTAAAACTCGGTTTCAAAGAAAAAGTCGATTTTTCCTAATTCTGTGTGTTTTTCTTACAGGTTTTACCTGATTCGATGCTTGTGAACTGGGACTGACCGGCCGAGAGCAAAACAGCACGAAAAAGGAAGAAACAAAATGTTTAGAATTCCATTAAAATTACGTAAATATAAAACTGAAGGTAAGCGATTATAACTAGAAATGAACTGAATGCGGCACGAGAACGGTGTCTCATGATTAGACTACACAAATACTACAAGAAAAACTGTTTGAGATACTATGGACTTAATAACGAGGATATAGGTGATTTCCTATAAAACAGGGCTGTACCACTATAACGCGTTTTCAAAGAAAAAGTCGATTTTTCCTAATTCTCAGTCTTTTCTTTCCAGGTTTCGCTTGATTCAACGGTTGTGGACCGACTGACCTACCCAGAGCAAAACCAGCACGAAATACGAAGAAATAAAAATTTTACAAGTGCAATAAAATTACGTAATTATAAAACTAAAAATAACAGATTAGAATCCAGAAATGGCCGAAATGCGGCGTAAGATGAGTATCTAACGATAAGGTTAAACGAATGCTACAATAAAAACAAATTTGGACTGTTTGAGATTCTAATACACAGAGATATCGGTGAATTCTATAAAACAGGGCTGTACCACTATAACACGGTTTCAAAGAAAAAGTCGATTTTTCCTAATTTCAGTCTTTTCTTCCAGGTTTCGCTTGATTCAACGGTTTTGGACCGGGACTGACCTACCAGAGCTAAACCAGCACGAAATACGAAGAAATAAAAATTTTACAAGTGCAATAAAATTACGTAAATATAAAACTGAAGGTAAGCGATTATAACTAGAAATGGCCGAAATGCGGCGCAAGATGAGTATCTAACGATAAGGTTAAACGAATGCTAAAACAGGGCTGTACCACTATAACACGGTTTCAAAGAAAAAGTCGATTTTTCCTAATTCTCAGTCTTTTCTTCCAGGTTTCGCTTGATTCAACGGTTGTGGACCGACTGACCTACCCAGAGCTAAACCAGCACGAAATACGAAGAAATAAAAATTTTACAAGTGCAATAAAATTACGTAATTATAAAACTAAAAATAACAGATTAGAACTAGAAATGGCCGAAATGCGGCGCAAGATGAGTATCTAACGATAAGGTTAAACGAATGCAAGAATAAAAACAAATTTGACTGCTTGAGATTCTAATACACAAAGATATCGGTGAATTCTATAAAACAGGGCTTTACCACTAAAACTCGGTTTCAAAGAAAAAGTCGATTTTTCCTAATTTCAGTCTTTTTCTTTCCAGGTTTCGCCTGATTCAACGGTTGTGGACCAGGACTGACCTACCAGAGCTAAACCAGCACGAAAACGAGGAAATAATTTTTTACAAGTGCAATAAAATTACGTAAGTATAAAACTGAAGGTAAGCGATTATAACTAGAAATGGCCGTAATGCGGCGCAAGATGAGTATCTAACGATAAGGTTAAACGAATGCTACAATAAAAACAAATTTGGATTGTTTGAGATTCTAATACACAAAGATATCGGTGAATTCCTATAAAACAGGACATCACCACTACACCTCGGTTTCAAAGAAAAAGTCGATTTTTCCTAATTTCAGTCTTTTCTTCCAGGTTTCGCCTGATTCAACGGTTTTGGACCGGGACTGACCGATCCAGAGCAAAACCAGCACGAAAACGAGGAAATAATTTTTTACAAGTGCAATAAAATTACGTAAATATAAAACTGAAGGTAAGCGATTATAACTAGAAATGGCCTGAATGCGGCACGAGAACGGTGTCTCATGATTAGACTACACAAATACTACAAGAAAAAACTGTTTGGAGATACTATGGACTTAATAACGCGAGGATATAGGTGATTTCCTATAAAACAGGGCTGTACCACTATAACGCGGTTTCAAAAGAAAAGTCGATTTTTCCTAATTTCAGTCTTTTCTTTCCAGGTTTCGCTTGATTCAACGGTTGTGGACCGACTGACCTACCCAGAGCTAAACCAGCACGAAATACGAAGAAATAAAATTTTTACAAGTGCAATAAAATTACGTAATTATAAAACTAAAAACAACAGATTAGAACTAGAAATGGCCGAAATGCGGCGCAAGATGAGTATCTAACGATAAGGTTAAACGAATGCTAAAACAGGGCTGTACCACTATAACACGGTTTCAAAGAAAAAGTCGATTTTTCCTAATTTCAGTCTTTTCTTTCCAGGTTTCGCTTGATTCAACGGTTGTGGACCGGGACTGACCTACCCAGAGCTAAACCAGCACGAAATACGAAGAAATAAAATTTTACAAGTGCAATAAAATTACGTAATTATAAAACTAAAAATAACAGATTAGAACTAGAAATGGCCGAAATGCGGCGCAAGATGAGTATCTAACGATAAGGTTAAACGAATGCTACAATAAAAAACAAATTTGGACTGCTTGAGATTCTAATACACAAAGATATCGGTGAATTCCTATAAAACAGGACATCACCACTACACCTCGGTTTCAAAGAAAAAGTCGATTTTTTTCTAATTCTGTGTGTTTTTCTTACAGGTTTTACCTGATTCGATGCTTGTGAACTGGGACTGACCGGCCGAGAGCAAAACAGCACGAAAAAGGAAGAAACAAAAATGTTTAGAATTCCATTAAAATTACGTAAGTATAAAACTGAAGGTAAGCGATTATAACTAGAAATGGCCGAAATGCGGCGTAAGATGAGTATCTAACGATAAGGTTAAACGAATGCTACAATAAAAACAAATTTGACTGCTTGAGATTCTAATACACAGAGATATCGGTGAATTCCTATAAAACAGGACATCACCACTACACCTCGGTTTCAAAGAAAAGTCGATTTTTCCTAATTTCAGTCTTTTCTTCCAGGTTTCGCTTAATTCAACGGTTGTGGACCGACTGACCTACCCAGAGCTAAACCAGCACGAAATACGAAGAAATAAAAATTTTACAAGTGCAATAAAATTACGTAAATATAAAACTGAAGGTAAGCGATTATAACTAGAAATGGCCTGAATGCGGCACGAGAACGGTGTCTCATGATTAGACTACACAAATACTACAAGAAAAACTGTTTGGAGATACTATGGACTTAATAACGAGGATATAGGTGATTTCCTATAAAACAGGGCTTTACCAATAGTGGTATAGACCACGGTTTCAAAGAAAAGTCGATTTTTTCTAATTCTCAGTCTTTTCTTTCCAGGTTTCGCCTGATTCAACGGTTGTGGACCGACTGACCTACCCAGAGCTAAACCAGCACGAAAAACGAAGAAATAAAAATTTTTACAAGTGCACAAAATTACGTAATTATAAAACTAAAAACAACAGATTAGAACTAGAAATGGCCTGAATGCGGCACGAGAACGGTGTCTCATGATTAGACTACACAAATACTACAAGAAAAACTGTTTGAGATACTATGGACTTAATAACGCGAGGATATAGGTGATTTCTATAAAACAGGGCTGTACCACTATAACGCGGTTTCAAAGAAAAGTCGATTTTTCCTAATTCTCAGTCTTTTCTTTCCAGGTTTCGCTTAATTCAACGGTTGTGGACCGACTGACCTACCCAGAGCTAAACCAGCACGAAATACGAAGAAATAAAATTTTTACAAGTGCAATAAAATTACGTAATTATAAAACTAAAAATAACAGATTAGAACTAGAAATGGCCGAAATGCGGCGCAAGATGAGTATCTAACGATAAGGTTAAACGAATGCTACAATAAAAACAAATTTGACTGCTTGAGATTCTAATACACAAAGATATCGGTGAATTCCTATAAAACAGGACATCACCACTACACCTCGGTTTCAAAGAAAAGTCGATTTTTTCCTAATTCTGTGTGTTTTTCTTACAGGTTTTACCTGATTCGATGCTTGTGAACTGGGACTGACCGGCCGAGAGCAAAACAGCACGAAAAAGGAAGAAACAAAAATGTTTAGAATTCCATTAAAATTACGTAAGTATAAAACTGAAGGTAAGCGATTATAACTAGAAATGGCCGAAATGCGGCGTAAGATGAGTATCTAACGATAAGGTTAAACGAATGCTACAATAAAAACAAATTTGACTGCTTGAGATTCTAATACACAAAGATATCGGTGAATTCTATAAAACAGGGCTGTACCACTATAACGCGTTTTCAAAGAAAAAGTCGATTTTTTCTAATTCTCAGTCTTTTCTTTCCAGGTTTTGCCTTATTCAACGGTTGTGGACCGGGACTGACCTACCCAGAGCTAAACCAGCACGAAAACGAGGAAATAATTTTTTACAAGTGCAATAAAATTACGTAAGTATAAAACTGAAGGTAAGCGATTATAACTAGAAATGGCCGTAATGCGGCGCAAGATGAGTATCTTACGATAAGATTAAACGAATTCAAGAATAAAAACAAATTTGGACTGCTTGAGATTCTAATACACAGAGATATCGGTGAATTCTATAAAACAGGACATCACCACTACACCTCGGTTTCAAAGAAAAGTCGATTTTTCCTAATTCTGTGTGTTTTTCTTACAGGTTTTAACTGATTCGATGCTTGTGAACTGGGACTGACCGGCCGAGAGCAAAACAGCACGAAAAAGGAAGAAACAAAATGTTTAGAATTCCATTAAAATTACGTAAATATAAAACTGAAGGTAAGCGATTATAACTAGAAATGGCCGTAATGCGGCGCAAGATGAGTATCTAACGATAAGGTTAAACGAATGCTAAAACAGGGCTTTACCAATAGTGGTATAGACCACGGTTTCAAAGAAAAGTCGATTTTTCTAATTCTCAGTCTTTTCTTTCCAGGTTTTGCCTTATTCAACGGTTGTGGACCGACTGACCTACCCAGAGCAAAACCAGCACGAAAATCGAAGGAATAAAAATATTTACAAGTGCAATAAAATTACGTAATTATAAAACTAAAAATAACAGATTAGAACTAGAAATGGCCGAAATGCGGCGTAAGATGAGTATCTTACGATAAAATTAAACGAATGCAAGAATAAAAACAAATTTGGACTGTTTGAGATTCTAATACACAGAGATATCGGTGAATTCTATAAAACAGGGCTTTACCACTGAAACTCGGTTTCAAAGAAAAGTCGATTTTTCTAATTCTGTGTGTTTTTCTTACAGGTTTTACCTGATTCGATGCTTGTGAACTGGGACTGACCGGCCGAGAGCAAAACAGCACGAAAAAGGAAGAAACAAAATGTTTAGAATTCCATTAAAATTACGTAATTATAAAACTAAAAATAACAGATTAGAACTAGAAATGGCCTGAATGCGGCATCGAGAACGGTGTCTTATGATTAGACTACACAAATACTACAAGAAAAACTGTTTGAGATACTATGGACTTAATAACGAGGATATAGGTGATTTCTATAAAACAGGGCTTTACCACTAAAACTCGGTTTCAAAGAAAAAGTCGATTTTTCCTAATTCTCAGTCTTTTCTTTCCAGGTTTTGCCTTATTCAACGGTTGTGGACCGGGACTGACCGATCCAGAGCAAAACCAGCACGAAATACGAAGAAATAAAAATTTTTACAAGTGCAATAAAATTACGTAAGTATAAAACTGAAGGTAAGCGATTATAACTAGAAATGGCCGTAATGCGGCGCAAGATGAGTATCTTACGATAAGATTAAACGAATTCAAGAATAAAAACAAATTTGGACTGCTTGAGATTCTAATACACAAAGATATCGGTGAATTCTATAAAACAGGGCTTTACCACTAAAACTCGGTTTCAAAGAAAAGTCGATTTTTCCTAATTCTCAGTCTTTTCTTTCCAGGTTTCGCCTGATTCAACGGTTTTGGACCGGGACTGACCTACCCAGAGCTAAACCAGCACGAAAACGAGGAAATAATTTTTTACAAGTGCAATAAAATTACGTAATTATAAAACTAAAAATAACAGATTAGAACTAGAAATGGCCTGAATGCGGCACGAGAACGGTGTCTAATAATTAGACTACACAAATACTACAAGAAAAACTGTTTGAGATACTATGGACTTAATAACGCGAGGATATAGGTGATTTCTATAAAACAGGGCTTTACCAATAGTGGTATAGACCACGGTTTCAAAGAAAAAGTCGATTTTTCCTAATTTCAGTCTTTTCTTCCAGGTTTCGCTTGATTCAACGGTTGTGGACCGACTGACCTACCCAGAGCTAAACCAGCACGAAAATCGAAGGAATAAAAATATTTACAAGTGCAATAAAATTACGTAAATATAAAACTGAAGGTAAGCGATTATAACTAGAAATGGCCGAAATGCGGCGCAAGATGAGTATCTAACGATAAGGTTAAACGAATGCTAAAACAGGGCTTTACCACTAAAACTCGGTTTCAAAGAAAAGTCGATTTTTCTAATTCTCAGTCTTTTCTTCCAGGTTTCGCCTGATTCAACGGTTTTGGACCGGGACTGACCGATCCAGAGCAAAACCAGCACGAAAACGAGGAAATAATTTTTTACAAGTGCAATAAAATTACGTAAATATAAAACTGAAGGTAAGCGATTATAACTAGAAATGGCCTGAATGCGGCATCGAGAACGGTGTCTCATGATTAGACTACACAAATACTACAAGAAAAACTGTTTGAGATACTATGGACTTAATAACGAGAGGATATAGGTGATTTCCTATAAAACAGGACATCACCACTACACCTCGGTTTCAAAGAAAAAGTCGATTTTTCCTAATTTCAGTCTTTTCTTTCCAGGTTTTGCCTTATTCAACGGTTGTGGACCGGGACTGACCTACCCAGAGCTAAACCAGCACGAAAACGAGGAAATAATTTTTTACAAGTGCAATAAAATTACGTAAGTATAAAACTGAAGGTAAGCGATTATAACTAGAAATGGCCGAAATGCGGCGTAAGATGAGTATCTAACGATAAGGTTAAACGAATGCTAAAACAGGGCTTTACCACTGAAACTCGGTTTCAAAGAAAAGTCGATTTTTCTAATTCTGTGTGTTTTTCTTACAGGTTTTACCTGATTCGATGCTTGTGAACTGGGACTGACCGGCCGAGAGCAAAACAGCACGAAAAAGGAAGAAACAAAAATGTTTAGAATTCCATTAAAATTACGTAATTATAAAACTAAAAATAACAGATTAGAACTAGAAATGGCCTGAATGCGGCACGAGAACGGTGTCTTATGATTAGACTACACAAATACTACAAGAAAAACTGTTTGAGATACTATGGACTTAATAACGCGAGGATATAGGTGATTTCCTATAAACCAGGGCTTTACCAATAGTGGTATAGACCACGGTTTCAAAGAAAAGTCGATTTTTTCCTAATTCTGTGTGTTTTTCTTACAGGTTTTAACTGATTCGATGCTTGTGAACTGGGACTGACCGGCCGAGAGCAAAAACAGCACGAAAAAGGAAGAAACAAAAATGTTTAGAATTCCATTAAAATTACGTAATTATAAAACTGAAGGTAAGCGATTATAACTAGAAATCTTTTTTTACTCCCTCGAGTGGAGCAGTCGTCCCGGAAGTGCTCTCCATGCGCCTCCAGCCAGACGAAGATACAACTAATACTTACAGTGTGTTATTTAGTATCTGTATCATCATCGGTAGTAGTAGTAGTACCAAAAGTGCCAGAAGAAACCGACAGTGCATGTGTGTTGTGACCAAGTGCGGGCGGATTACCGCCCTGTGAAGTGAGTGCGTCACCGCGCACCTGCAAGGACACCCGCGCGCGCCTACCTGCGCGCCCACCGGATCCAGCGACCCCGTAAGTTGCCACACCCGCTCGCCTCAGAGGCGGCTATTGTTTTTCTTTGTTCTGTCGCATTAGGCGACCGACAGGTACTCACCCTAAGCGTACCCAAGACGCTAGGATTTTATTGTATAGTCTTTAGGATTTACACCCCCGCCGCAAGGCGGGGACAATAAAATCGGTTTTATCGCGGACGGGCCTTAAGCCCCAAAGCGAAATAGCGATGGACGCCAGCACGATGCAGGCATTCTTTCAGGCGGCCAGCCCCGAACTATGGGCTTCCTTCATGCGCCATTTAGAAGCTCCGCGGGTCGCCTTCAGCGACAGCCCGCAATCACCGGACCCATCACCAAACGAAACCGCAACCGTAGCGCCTTCCGCGCGCCCTGCCACCTCCGCCTCTCCCCGATCACGGTCGACCTCCGACTCAGACTCGGAGTCCTCCGTATCGGATATGGAGGTAGGGCCTAGTCAACCGGACGAGGGCTTCACCCTCGTCACAAACAAAAGGAAACGCCCTGCTCAGCCGGCCGTCATCAATACGGCCACGTTTTCCAGGCCGGGTTCAGTCTCGCCGACCGCCACACCGGCAAAAAAGGCAGCCCCTCAGGCTCGCCAAGCGCCCCCTGCGGAGCGCAAAACCAAGCCCCCGCCCCCTGTGATCCTACAGGAAAAGTCCAAATGGACTGACGTCTCCAGGTGGTTCGCCACTCTAAAAATATCGTGCCCTAAGGCCCAAAACACGCCACAAGGCATACGCTTAAACCTACAGACAGTAGGTGACTTCCGCGCGGCCACGAAACTGCTGCGCGAGAAAAACATAGGTTTCCACACCTATGCCCTCCCGGAAGAACGGAAACTCCGGGTCGTTATTCGCGGTCTCCCATTTGAGACAGAACTGGAGGAAGTGATCCGATCCCTTAAGGATCAAGACCTCCCGATTGTAGATGCGCGCAGGATGACAGATCCGCGCACTAAAAAACCAATGCCCCTAATTCTGGCCACCCTGGACCTGACTCCAGAAGGCAAGGCCATTTTCAATCTCAAAACCCTTTGCGGCCTCTCCGGCATATCTGTGGAGGCCCCCCCTCAAACGCGGACTCGTAGGACAGTGTCATCGCTGTCAATTTTACGGCCACTCGGCCAGAAACTGTTTCGCCAGGCCCAGATGCGTCAAATGCATCAGGGACCATGGCACCCTGGACCTGACTCCAGAAGGCAAGGCCATTTTCAATCTCAAAACCCTTTGCGGCCTCTCCGGCATATCTGTGGAGGCCCCCCTCAAACGCGGACTCGTAGGACAGTGTCATCGCTGTCAATTTTACGGCCACTCGGCCAGAAACTGTTTCGCCAGGCCCAGATGCGTCAAATGCATCAGGGACCATGGCACCCCGGACTGTTCGCGCCCCTCCGGAGCGACAGAGCCCCCAGCGTGCTGCCTATGCGAGGCAGAGGGCCACCCAGAGAGTTATCGCAGGTGTCCCAAAGCGCCGCAGAGGCAACGCGGCGGGACTGCTCAAAATGGCAAAAAAGCCAAATCAAAAAAAGCGACACCAACCCCAGCCATCCCCTTAAGGGCCGCGCCTGCTCCCAGGCCCGCCCCCACTCCAGCTGCAGCTCCAGCTCCAGCCCCCAAACCCGCTGCCCCCTTGCAAGCCCCTAAGGCCCCTGCAAAGCCAGCCTGGGCAATGCCTCCTGCTATGGCGCGCAAACAAGTCGCGCCTATCACTAGGCCAAACCCCTCCCCCGTGCAGCCTGCCACCTCAGCGCAGGCCACACCTCAACCTCTGGGTATGCAAAACCCAATAACATATTCGCTGAACTTCATCAGTTCGCTAGATTTTAACGCCCTGGAGGACCTCACCAACATGGGGATCCGCCTCCAGCAGGCCAAAACGCCCTTCGAAATGCTGCAGATCACTGCAGAACACATGGGCACCATACGCTCCTTCTGGGCTCTCCAGAATGATCCCATGCCCAGTAGGGCAACCCCCCTAGTTCTGTCTCCAATGGCTAACACACCATTAGGTCGAGTCAATCCCCGCTCTCTGACTGTCTCGTATTTCAACGCGGACGGACTCAGGTCTCAAAAGACGAAGTAGCGATCCATTTAAAGAAACACAACGTCGACGTTATGCTAGTGCAAGAAACCTTCTTAAAACCTAGCCACAGCGATCCCAAGATCGCAAATTACAGAGTCATCCGTAGTGACAGGTTGTCCGCCCCCAAAGGCGGCACCCTGATCTACTACAAAGGTGCTTGCACTGCGTACCGCTCGAGGTTCCGCGATTAACAAATATAGAAGCCACCGCGTGTAGGGTGGCTATGACCGGTCATAGCCCGATAGTTATCGCCTCGGTTTATCTATCACCGACGAAAACAGTTCTAGAATCGGACATCAGGACCCTAATCAACCTAGGGCCGTCGGTCGTCTTAGCAGGCGACCTAAACAGTAAACATGCCTCCTGGCATTCAAAAAGGAGAACAAAACGGCAAGGCGCTTCACGCCCTCATGGGCTCTCATAACTTCGATGTTATAGCCCCGACTCCCCGACACGCTACGCTCTATACTTTACACGTCAAACACCTGACGTTTTAGATATTGCGCTAATTAAAAATATCACCCTAGCGGTCGACTCCATCGAACCGCTACACGAATTATCATCAGATCATAGGCCGGTGCTCCTCAAGCTGGGCCAATCGACAGGCGAGGTCCCTCAGACCAAAACTATAGTCAACTGGCGTGCTCTCGAAGGTAAACTCAGAGCCACGACCACCCAGCAGCTAGACGTCTCAATTAACGAGATCGACTCACCCGACAAGGCGTTTCGGGCGATCGACTCTTTAACTTCGCACCTTAGTTCGGCCGTCGAAGACTCGAAAGGACGGTCCCCGCGTCGACCGATCAATTCGGGGTCCTTCCTCGAGCCTCCGTCGACTGATAAGATCAAAAATCGCGCGGCTAAGCTTCACGATAGATACCCGACGGATGTTAATCGCGTTAGACTGCGCCACCTCCAAAGGGAGGTCAAAGAGCGCATAAAATCATATAATAATCAAAAATGGGGCGACCTGCTAGCAGACCTCGAGCCTTCGAATACCGCCTACTGGCGTGTGGCGCAGGGTCTCAAAGCAGACACCATCTCGCAAATGCCCTCTCTAATTTTACCGGATAACGCTACTCTCGCATTCGATGATACGGAGAAAGCCGAATATCTCGCGGACAGTCTAAAGAGCCAATGCTCCCCGTCGAACTCCCCCGCGGATCAAGACCACCTCCGAAAGGTGAACGCCGACGTGGCGCTTAGGGCGTCGTTACCACCAGCGGGCGAACCGTTAGAACCCGTGACCACCGACGAGGTCACCAACATTATAAAAAACCTCAAAAAGAGGTCAGCTCCCGGTCCCGACGGGATTAACAATAAAATAATTAAAGCGCTTCCCGCTAATATCATCTGCCTCCTTGTGGCAATATTCAATACGCTCCTCTCCAGCTGCTCCTTCCCGGATGCCTGGAAGGAAGCGGACGTCATCAGGATACCCAAACCGCACAAACCGCGGAACCTCCCCACCAGCTATCGCCCAATCAGTCTCCTGAACTCCGTGGGCAAGGTATACGAAAGGATTATTCTTAGGCGACTTAAAGAACACGTCCTAGCTAATAGATTACTTCCCGACGAACAGTTCGGGTTTAGGAATACGCACTCCTGCGTTCAACAGGCCTTCCGCTTAACGGAACACATTCTCGCAGGGTTAACCCTGAAAACCCCATCGGTACTGGTGCACTATTCTTCGATGTCGCAAAGGCATTCGACAAAGTCTGGCATAACGGTTTAATTTATAAACTTCACTCCATCAACATACCAGACAGGCTCGTGCATATCATACGAGCCTTCTCGTCGAATCGCACTTTTCGATATCGAGTCGACGGCACGCGCTCCTCAAGCCGGCCGCTCCTAGCAGGTGTCCCTCAGGGCTCCGTTCTTTCCCCCCTCTTATTCTCACTTTACACAAGTGATGTCCCGAAAGATCCGCAGGTCAGTCTTGCGCTTTTCGCAGACGATACCGCCCTATACTATTCAAACTTACACAAGGGCCGTATCACCATCCGACTCCAAGCCGCAGCCAACCGCCTCGCCGAGTGGTTTCGGTTATGGAGAATCGAAATTAACCCGGATAAAAGTGCAGCAGTCTTCTTCTGGAGAGGCTCATCCGATCCATTCTGCACTGCATCAGTACCTAACCGTAGAAAGCTAGGACGTATCACGATCTTCGACCGTCCCATTCCCTGGGTAGAAACGGTCAAATACCTAGGGGTCACCTTTGACCATAAACTCAACTTCCATCCGCATATTAAAATGCGAGGAATAAGGTCGCGTTTGTCATGAGCCGGCTTCACCCGCTCATCTGCGCTAAAAGCAAAATGTCCTTAAGACATAAACTCCTTCTATATAAGACCTGCGTAAGGCCTATTATGACCTACGCCAGCGTCGTCTTCGCCCACGTAGCCGAAATCAAAATTAAACAACTCCAAACGGTTCAAAACCGTTTCACCAGAATCGCAACCGGAGCAGAACCGTATCAACGCAACATCGATCTGCACAGTGACTTACACCTCGTCGCCATACCGGAATACCTCAAATCTCTCTCGCAGCGCTTCTTCGAGAAAGCGCTTTCGCATTCTAACCCGCTAGTGGTAAACGCCGCAACCTACGATCCGGATCCGAATCCGGTAACTACGAACCGTAGACCCCGTCACGTCCTCGACGACCCCACTTCATGGGGAACCCTACGCCAGTCCGTCCTCAACGGACCCCGGACCCACACACAATACCTACACCTCGTCGCCATACCGGAATACCTCAAATCTCTCGCAGCGCTTCTTCGAGAAAGCGCTTTCGCATTCTAACCCGCTAGTGGTAAACGCCGCAACCTACGATCCGGATCCGAATCCGGTAACTACGAACCGTAGACCCCGTCACGTCCTCGACGACCCCACTTCATGGGGAACCCTACGCCAGTCCGTCCTCAACGGACCCCGGACCCACACACAATACCTACACCTCGTCGCCATACCGGAATACCTCAAATCTCTCTCGCAGCGCTTCTTCGAGAAAGCGCTTTCGCATTCTAACCCGCTAGTGGTAAACGCCGCAACCTACGATCCGGATCCGAATCCGGTAACTACGAACCGTAGACCCCGTCACGTCCTCGACGACCCCACTTCATGGGGAACCCTACGCCAGTCCGTCCTCAACGGACCCCGGACCCACACACAATACCTACACCTCGTCGCGTCGCCCTCGCCTCCGAGCGCGACGCAATCTTCGCGACACCGCATACACTCGCTACACCCGCGTGTCAGGGCGGTTCTCACCGCCCACAGCTTCCGATTGATATGATAACAGGTGGCGTCCGTCAGAGGCTAGGTTCGCATACCGAAACCTCGGACGGTCTTTAGACATCACCATCCATTCTCCACTCGGGAGAATCACAATATAGCTAGGGAACTGGCAACTTGGGTGGCATCATCAGATAGGTGTGAGACCAAAGAGTAGAGCGACACGCTCAGTTTATGAGCGCTTTGTGTAAGTAAGAGAATCACAGTAGGCAAAACACGGTTGAAAAAAACCAGCTCACGGACCCCTCAGTTCCGTGAGCCCTGTGTCCGATGAAGCTGTAAGAGCCGCATAGGCTAACAGCATTAACATCAACAGAATATAGACGAATAACTAGAAATGGCCTGAATGCGGCACGAGAACGGTGTCTAATAATTAGACTACACAAATACTACAAGAAAAAACTGTTTGGAGATACTATGGACTTAATAACGAGAGGATATAGGTGATTTCCTATAAAACAGGGCTGTACCACTATAACGCGGTTTCAAAGAAAAGTCGATTTTTCCTAATTCTCAGTCTTTTCTTTCCAGGTTTCGCCTGATTCAACGGTTGTGGACCGGGACTGACCTACCCAGAGCTAAACCAGCACGAAATACGAAGAAATAAAAATTTTACAAGTGCAATAAAATTACGTAAGTATAAAACTGAAGGTAAGCGATTATAACTAGAAATGGCCTGAATGCGGCACGAGAACGGTGTCTAATAATTAGACTACACAAATACTACAAGAAAAACTGTTTGAGATACTATGGACTTAATAACGCGAGGATATAGGTGATTTCCTATAAAACAGGGCTGTACCACTATAACGCGTTTCAAAGAAAAAGTCGATTTTTCCTAATTCTCAGTCTTTTCTTTCCAGGTTTCGCCTGATTCAACGGTTGTGGACCGGGACTGACCTACCCAGAGCTAAACCAGCACGAAATACGAAGAAATAAAAATTTTACAAGTGCAATAAAATTACGTAAGTATAAAACTGAAGGTAAGCGATTATAACTAGAAATGGCCTGAATGCGGCACGAGAACGGTGTCTAATAATTAGACTACACAAATACTACAAGAAAAACTGTTTGGAGATACTATGGACTTAATAACGAGGATATAGGTGATTTCCTATAAAACAGGGCTGTACCACTATAACGCGGTTTCAAAGAAAAGTCGATTTTTCCTAATTCTCAGTCTTTTCTTTCCAGGTTTCGCTTGATTCAACGGTTGTGGACCGGGACTGACCTACCCAGAGCTAAACCAGCACGAAATACGAAGAAATAAAAATTTTACAAGTGCAATAAAATTACGTAATTATAAAACTAAAAATAACAGATTAGAACTAGAAATGGCCGAAATGCGGCGCAAGATGAGTATCTAACGATAAGGTTAAACGAATGCTACAATAAAAACAAATTTGACTGCTTGAGATTCTAATACACAAAGATATCGGTGAATTCTATAAAACAGGGCTGTACCACTATAACGCGGTTTCAAAGAAAAGTCGATTTTTTCTAATTCTGTGTGTTTTTCTTACAGGTTTTACCTGATTCGATGCTTGTGAACTGGGACTGACCGGCCGAGAGCAAAACAGCACGAAAAAGGAAGAAACAAAAATGTTTAGAATTCCATTAAAATTACGTAATTATAAAACTAAAAACAACAGATTAGAACTAGAAATGGCCGTAATGCGGCGCAAGATGAGTATCTAACGATAAGGTTAAACGAATGCTAAAACAGGGCTTTACCACTAAAACTCGGTTTCAAAGAAAAAGTCGATTTTTCCTAATTCTCAGTCTTTTCTTTCCAGGTTTCGCCTGATTCAACGGTTGTGGACCGACTGACCTACCCAGAGCTAAACCAGCACGAAAACGAAGAAATAAAAATTTTACAAGTGCAATAAAATTACGTAATTATAAAACTAAAAACAACAGATTAGAACTAGAAATGGCCGAAATGCGGCGCAAGATGAGTATCTAACGATAAGGTTAAACGAATGCTAAAACAGGGCTTTACCACTAAAACTCGGTTTCAAAGAAAAAGTCGTTTTTTTTCTAATTCTGTGTGTTTTTCTTACAGGTTTTACCTGATTCGATGCTTGTGAACTGGGACTGACCGGCCGAGAGCAAAAACAGCACGAAAAAGGAAGAAACAAAAATGTTTAGAATTCCATTAAAATTACGTAAGTATAAAACTGAAGGTAAGCGATTATAACTAGAAATGGCCTGAATGCGGCATCGAGAACGGTGTCTAATAATTAGACTACACAAATACTACAAGAAAAACTGTTTGGAGATACTATGGACTTAATAACGAGAGGATATAGGTGATTTCCTATAAAACAGGGCTGTACCACTATAACGCGTTTCAAAGAAAAAGTCGATTTTTCCTAATTCTCAGTCTTTTCTTTCCAGGTTTCGCTTGATTCAACGGTTGTGGACCGGGACTGACCTACCCAGAGCTAAACCAGCACGAAATACGAAGACATAAAAATTTTTACAAGTGCAATAAAATTACGTAATTATAAAACTAAAAATAACAGATTAGAACTAGAAATGGCCGTAATGCGGCGCAAGATGAGTATCTAACGATGAGGTTAAACGAATGCTACAATAAAAAACAAATTTGACTGCTTGAGATTCTAATACACAAAGATATCGGTGAATTCCTATAAAACAGGACATCACCACTACACCTCGGATTCAAAGAAAAAGTCGATTTTTTCCTAATTCTGTGTGTTTTTCTTACAGGTTTTACCTGATTCGATGCTTGTGAACTGGGACTGACCGGCCGAGAGCAAAAACAGCACGAAAAAGGAAGAAACAAAAATGTTTAGAATTCCATTAAAATTACGTAAGTATAAAAATGAAGGTAAGCGATTATAACTAGAAATGGCCTGAATGCGGCACGAGAACGGTGTCTAATGATTAGACTACACAAATACTACAAGAAAAACTGTTTGGAGATACTATGGACTTAATAACGAGAGGATATAGGTGATTTCTATAAAACAGGGCTTTACCAATAGTGGTATAGACCACGGTTTCAAAGAAAAAGTCGATTTTTCCTAATTCTCAGTCTTTTCTTTCCAGGTTTCGCTTGATTCAACGGTTGTGGACCGACTGACCTACCCAGAGCTAAACCAGCACGAAAAACGAAGAAATAAAAATTTTTACAAGTGCAATAAAATTACGTAATTATAAAACTAAAAATAACAGATTAGAACTAGAAATGGCCTGAATGCGGCATCGAGAACGGTGTCTAATGATTAGACTACACAAATACTACAAGAAAAAACTGTTTGGAGATACTATGGACTTAATAACGAGAGGATATAGGTGATTTCTATAAAACAGGGCTTTACCACTAAAACTCGGTTTCAAAGAAAAAGTCGATTTTTCCTAATTTCAGTCTTTTCTTTCCACATTTCGCCTGATTCAACGGTTGTGGACCGGGACTGACCGATCCAGAGCAAAACCAGCACGAAAACGAGGAAATAAAATTTTTACAAGTGCAATAAAATTACGTAAATATAAAACTGAAGGTAGCGATTATAACTAGAAATGGCCGTAATGCGGCGCAAGATGAGTATCTAACGATAAGGTTAAACGAATGCTAAAACAGGGCTTTACCACTATAACTCGGTTTCAAAGAAAAGTCGATTTTTTCTAATTCTCAGTCTTTTCTTTCCAGGTTTCGCTTGATTCAACGGTTGTGGACCGGACTGACCTACCCAGAGCAAAACCAGCACGAAAACGAGGAAATAAAATTTTTACAAGTGCAATAAAATTACGTAAATATAAAACTGAAGGTAAGCGATTATAACTAGAAATGGCCGAAATGCGGCGCAAGATGAGCATCTAACGATAAGGTTAAACGAATGCTAAAACAGGGCTTTACCAATAGTGGTATAGACCACGGTTTCAAAGAAAAAGTCGATTTTTCCTAATTCTGTGTGTTTTTCTTACAGGTTTTACCTGATTCGATGCTTGTGAACTGGGACTGACCGGCCGAGAGCAAAAACAGCACGAAAAAGGAAGAAACAAAATGTTTAGAATTCCATTAAAATTACGTAAATATAAAACTGAAGGTAGCGATTATAACTAGAAATGGCCGAAATGCGGCGCAAGATGAGTATCTAACGATAAGGTTAAACGAATGCTAAAACAGGGCTTTACCACTATAACTCGGTTTCAAAGAAAAGTCGATTTTTCCTAATTTCAGTCTTTTCTTTCCACATTTCGCCTGATTCAAAGGTTGTGGACCGGGACTGACCTACCCAGAGCAAAACCAGCACGAAAAACGAAGAAATAAAAATTTTTACAAGTGCAATAAAATTACGTAATTATAAAACTAAAAACAACAGATTAGAACTAGAAATTGCCGAAATGCGGCGCAAGATGAGTATCTAACGATAAGGTTAAACGAATGCTAAAACAGGGCTTTACCACTAAAACTCGGTTTCAAAGAAAAAGTCGATTTTTCCTAATTTCAGTCTTTTCTTTCCAGGTTTCGCTTGATTCAACGGTTGTGGACCGGGACTGACCTACCCAGAGCTAAACCAGCACGAAATACGAAGAAATAAAAATTTTTACAAGTGCAATAAAATTACGTAAATATAAAACTGAAAACAACAGATTAGAATCCAGAAATGGCCGAAATGCGGCGCAAGATGAGTATCTAACGATAAGGTTAAACGAATGCTAAAACAGGGCTTTACCACTAAAACTCGGTTTCAAAGAAAAGTCGATTTTTCCTAATTCTCAGTCTTTTCTTTCCAGGTTTCGCTTGATTCAACGGTTGTGGACCGGGACTGACCTACCCAGAGCTAAACCAGCACGAAATACGAAGAAATAAAAATTTTTACAAGTGCAATAAAATTACGTAATTATAAAACTAAAAATAACAGATTAGAACTAGAAATGGCCGAAATGCGGCGCAAGATGAGCATCTAACGATAAGGTTAAACGAATGCTAAAACAGGGCTTTACCACTAAAACTCGGTTTCAAAGAAAAGTCGATTTTTCCTAATTCTCAGTCTTTTCTTCCAGGTTTCGCCTGATTCAAAGGTTGTGGACCGGACTGACCTACCCAGAGCTAAACCAGCACGAAAACGAGGAAATAATTTTTTACAAGTGCAATAAAATTACGTAAGTATAAAACTGAAGGAATGCGATTATAACTAGAAATGGCCTGAATGCGGCATCGAGAACGGTGTCTAATAATTAGACTACACAAAACTACAAGAAAAACTGTTTGAGATACTATGGACTTAATAACGAGGATATAGGTGATTTCTATAAAACAGGGCTGTACCACTATAACGCGGTTTCAAAGAAAAGTCGATTTTTTCTAATTCTCAGTCTTTTCTTCCAGGTTTCGCCTGATTCAAAGGTTGTGGACCGGACTGACCTACCCAGAGCTAAACCAGCACGAAAACGAGGAAATAATTTTTTACAAGTGCAATAAAATTACGTAAGTATAAAACTGAAGGTAAGCGATTATAACTAGAAATGGCCTGAATGCGGCACGAGAACGGTGTCTAATAATTAGACTACACAAATACTACAAGAAAAACTGTTTGGAGATACTATGGACTTAATAACGAGAGGATATAGGTGATTTCCTATAAAACAGGGCTGTACCACTATAACACGGTTTCAAAGAAAAGTCGATTTTTTCCTAATTCTCAGTCTTTTCTTTCCAGGTTTCGCCTGATTCAACGGTTGTGGACCGGGACTGACCTACCCAGAGCAAAACCAGCACGAAATACGAAGAAATAAAATTTTTACAAGTGCAATAAAATTACGTAATTATAAAACTAAAAACAACAGATTAGAATCCAGAAATGGCCGAAATGCGGCGCAAGATGAGCATCTAACGATAAGGTTAAACGAATGCTAAAACAGGGCTTTACCAATAGTGGTATAGACCACGGTTTCAAAGAAAAGTCGATTTTTCCTAATTTCAGTCTTTTCTTCCAGGTTTCGCTTGATTCAACGGTTGTGGACCGGACTGACCTACCCAGAGCAAAACCAGCACGAAAACGAGGAAATAATTTTTTACAAGTGCAATAAAATTACGTAAATATAAAACTGAAGGTATGCGATTATAACTAGAAATGGCCGTAATGCGGCGCAAGATGAGTATCTAACGATAAGGTTAAACGAATGCTACAATAAAAACAAATTTGGACTGCTTGAGATTCTAATACACAAAGATATCGGTGAATTCTATAAAACAGGGCTTTACCACTAAAACTCGGTTTCAAAGAAAAGTCGATTTTTTCTAATTCTCAGTCTTTTCTTTCCAGGTTTCGCTTGATTCAACGGTTGTGGACTGGGACTGACCGGCCGAGAGCAAAACAGCACGAAAAAGGAAGAAACAAAATGTTTAGAATTCCATTAAAATTACGTAAGTATAAAACTGAAGGTAGCGATTATAACTAGAAATGAACTGAATGCGGCACGAGAACGGTGTCTAATAATTAGACTACACAAAACTACAAGAAAAACTGTTTGAGATACTATGGACTTAATAACGAGAGGATATAGGTGATTTCTATAAAACAGGGCTGTACCACTATAACACGGTTTCAAAGAAAAGTCGATTTTTCTAATTCTGTGTGTTTTTCTTACAGGTTTTACCTGATTCGATGCTTGTGAACTGGGACTGACCTACCAGAGCTAAACCAGCACGAAAACGAGGAAATAAAATTTTTACAAGTGCAATAAAATTACGTAAATATAAAACTGAAGGTAGCGATTATAACTAGAAATGGCCGAAATGCGGCGCAAGATGAGTATCTAACGATAAGGTTAAACGAATGCTAAAACAGGGCTTTACCACTATAACTCGGTTTCAAAGAAAAGTCGATTTTTCTAATTCTCAGTCTTTTCTTTCCACATTTCGCCTGATTCAAAGGTTGTGGACCGGGACTGACCTACCAGAGCTAAACCAGCACGAAAAACGAAGAAATAAAATTTTTACAAGTGCAATAAAATTACGTAATTATAAAACTAAAAACAACAGATTAGAACTAGAAATTGCCGAAATGCGGCGCAAGATGAGTATCTAACGATAAGGTTAAACGAATGCTAAAACAGGGCTTTACCACTAAAACTCGGTTTCAAAGAAAAGTCGATTTTTCTAATTCTCAGTCTTTTCTTTCCAGGTTTCGCTTGATTCAACGGTTTTGGACCGGGACTGACCTACCAGAGCTAAACCAGCACGAAATACGAAGAAATAAAATTTTTACAAGTGCAATAAAATTACGTAATTATAAAACTAAAAATAACAGATTAGAACTAGAAATGGCCGAAATGCGGCGCAAGATGAGTATCTAACGATAAGGTTAAACGAATGCTACAATAAAAAACAAATTTGGACTGCTTGAGATTCTAATACACAAAGATATCGGTGAATTCCTATAAAACAGGACATCACCACTACACCTCAGTTTCAAAGAAAAAGTCGGTTTTTTTCTAATTCTGTGTGTTTTTCTTACAGGTTTTACCTGATTCGATGCTTGTGAACTGGGACTGACCGGCCGAGAGCAAAACAGCACGAAAAAGGAAGAAACAAAAATGTTTAGAATTCCATTAAAATTACGTAAGTATAAAACTGAAGGTAAGCGATTATAACTAGAAATGGCCTGAATGCGGCACGAGAACGGTGTCTAATAATTAGACTACACAAATACTACAAGAAAAAACTGTTTGGAGATACTATGGACTTAATAACGAGAGGATATAGGTGATTTCCTATAAAACAGGACTGTACCACTATAACGCGGTTTCAAAGAAAAAGTCGATTTTTTCCTAATTCTCAGTCTTTTCTTTCCAGGTTTCGCTTTATTCAACGGTTGTGGACTGGGACTGACCTACCCAGAGCTAAACCAGCACGAAATACGAAGAAATAAAAAATTTTTTACAAGTGCAATAAAATTACGTAAATATAAAACTGAAGGTAAGCGATTATAACTAGAAATGAACTGAATGCGGCACGAGAACGGTGTCTAATGATTAGACTACACAAATACTATAAGAAAAAACTGTTTGAGATACTATGGACTTAATAACGAGAGGATATAGGTGATTTCCTATAAAACAGGGCTTTACCACTAAAACTCGGTTTCAAAGAAAAGTCGATTTTTCTAATTCTCAGTCTTTTCTTTCCAGGTTTCGCTTAATTCAACGGTTGTGGACTGGGACTGACCTACCAGAGCTAAACCAGCACGAAATACGAAGAAATAAAATTTTTACAAGTGCAATAAAATTACGTAAATATAAAACTGAAGGTATGCGATTATAACTAGAAATGAACTGAATGCGGCACGAGAACGGTGTCTAATAATTAGACTACACAAAACTACAAGAAAAAACTGTTTGGAGATACTATGGACTTAATAACGAGGATATAGGTGATTTCTATAAAACAGGGCTTTACCACTAAAACTCGGTTTCAAAGAAAAGTCGATTTTTCTAATTCTCAGTCTTTTCTTTCCACATTTCGCCTGATTCAACGGTTGTGGACCAGGACTGACCTACCAGAGCTAAACCAGCACGAAAAACGAGGAAATAATTTTTTACAAGTGCAATAAAATTACGTAAATATAAAACTGAAGGTATGCGATTATAACTAGAAATGGCCGAAATGCGGCGCAAGATGAGTATCTAACGATAAGGTTAAACGAATGCTAAAACAGGGCTTTACCACTATAACTCGGTTTCAAAGAAAAAGTCGATTTTTTCCTAATTCTCAGTCTTTTCTTTCCAGGTTTCGCTTAATTCAACGGTTGTGGACCGGGACTGACCTACCAGAGCTAAACCAGCACGAAATACGAAGAAATAAAATTTTTACAAGTGCAATAAAATTACGTAATTATAAAACTAAAAATAACAGATTAGAACTAGAAATGGCCGAAATGCGGCGCAAGATGAGTATCTAACGATAAGGTTAAACGAATGCTACAATAAAAACAAATTTGGACTGCTTGAGATTCTAATACACAAAGATATCGGTGAATTCCTATAAAACAGGACATCACCACTACACCTCGGTTTCAAAGAAAAGTCGATTTTTCCTAATTCTGTGTGTTTTTCTTACAGGTTTTACCTTATTCGATGCTTGTGAACTGGGACTGACCGGCCGAGAGCAAAAACAGCACGAAAAAGGAAGAAACAAAATGTTTAGAATTCCATTAAAATTACGTAAGTATAAAACTGAAGGTAAGCGATTATAACTAGAAATGGCCAAAATGCGGCGTAAGATGAGTATCTAACGATAAGGTTAAACAGATGCTACAATAAAAACAAATTTAGACTGCTTGAGATTCTAATACACAAGATATCGGTGAATTCCTATAAAACAGGGCTTTACCAATAGTGGTATAGACCACGGTTTCAAAAGAAAAGTCGATTTTTCTAATTCTCAGTCTTTTCTTTCCAGGTTTTGCCTTATTCAACGGTTGTGGACCAGGACTGACCTACCAGAGCTAAACCAGCACGAAAAACGAAGAAATAAATTTTTACAAGTGCAATAAAATTACGTAAGTATAAAACTGAAGGTAGCGATTATAACTAGAAATGGCCTGAATGCGGCATCGAGAACGGTGTCTAATGATTAGACTACACAAATACTACAAGAAAAACTGTTTGAGATACTATGGACTTAATAACGCGAGGATATAGGTGATTTCTATAAAACAGGGCTGTACCACTATAACACGGTTTCAAAGAAAAAGTCGATTTTTTCCTAATTTCAGTCTTTTCTTCCAGGTTTCGCTTAATTCAACGGTTGTGGACCAGGACTGACCTACCAGAGCTAAACCAGCACGAAAATCGAAGGAATAAAAATATTTACAAGTGCAATAAAATTACGTAATTATAAAACTAAAAACAACAGATTAGAACTAGAAATGGCCGAAATGCGGCGCAAGATGAGTATCTAACGATAAGGTTAAACAGATGCTACAATAAAAACAAATTTAGACTGCTTGAGATTCTAATACACAAGATATCGGTGAATTCCTATAAAACAGGACATCACCACTACACCTCGGTTTCAAAGAAAAGTCGATTTTTCCTAATTCTGTGTGTTTTTCTTACAGGTTTTACCTGATTCGATGCTTGTGAACTGGGACTGACCGGCCGAGCAAAAACAGCACGAAAAAGGAAGAAACAAAATGTTTAGAATTCCATTAAAATTACGTAAGTATAAAACTGAAGGTAAGCGATTATAACTAGAAATGGCCTGAATGCGGCACGAGAACGGTGTCTAATAATTAGACTACACAAATACTACAAGAAAAACTGTTTGGAGATACTATGGACTTAATAACGAGGAGGATATAGGTGATTTCCTATAAAACAGGACATCACCACTACACCTCGGTTTCAAAGAAAAGTCGATTTTTCGTATTTCTCTGTCTTTTCTTTCCAGGTTTTGCCTTATTCAACGGTTGTGGACCGGGACTGACCGATCAGAGCAAAACCAGCACGAAAATCGAAGGAATAAAAATATTTACAAGTGCAATAAAATTACGTAATTATAAAACTAAAAATAACAGATTAGAACTAGAAATGGCCGAAATGCGGCGCAAGATGAGTATCTAACGATAAGGTTAAACAGATGCTACAATAAAAACAAATTTAGACTGCTTGAGATTCTAATACACAAGATATCGGTGAATTCCTATAAAACAGGACATCACCACTACACCTCGGTTTCAAAGAAAAAGTCGATTTTTCCTAATTCTGTGTGTTTTTCTTACAGGTTTTACCTGATTCGATGCTTGTGAACTGGGGCTGACCGGCCGAGCAAAACAGCACGAAAAAGGAAGAAACAAAATGTTTAGAATTCCATTAAAATTACGTAAGTATAAAACTGAAGGTAAGCGATTATAACTAGAAATGGCCTGAATGCGGCACGAGAACGGTGTCTAATAATTAGACTACACAAATACTACAAGAAAAACTGTTTGGAGATACTATGGACTTAATAACGAGGATATAGGTGATTTCTATAAAACAGGGCTTTACCACTAAAACTCGGTTTCAAAGAAAAAGTCGATTTTTCCTAATTCTCAGTCTTTTCTTACCAGGTTTCGCTTGATTCAACGGTTTTGGACCGGGACTGACCTACCAGAGCTAAACCAGCACGAAAACGAGGAAATAATTTTTTACAAGTGCAATAAAATTACGTAATTATAAAACTAAAAACAACAGATTAGAACTAGAAATGGCCGAAATGCGGCGCAAGATGAGTATCTTACGATAAAATTAAACGAATGCAAGAATAAAAACAAATTTGACTGCTTGAGATTCTAATACACAAAGATATCGGTGAATTCTATAAAACAGGGCTGTACCACTATAACACGGTTTCAAAGAAAAAGTCGATTTTTCCTAATTTCAGTCTTTTCTTCCAGGTTTCGCTTAATTCAACGGTTGTGGACCAGGACTGACCTACCAGAGCTAAACCAGCACGAAAATCGAAGGAATAAAAATATTTACAAGTGCAATAAAATTACGTAAATATAAAACTGAAGGTAGCGATTATAACTAGAAATGGCTGAAATGCGGCGTAAGATGAGTATCTAACGATAAGGTTAAACGAATGCTACAATAAAAACAAATTTGGACTGCTTGAGATTCTAATACACAGAGATATCGGTGAATTCCTATAAAACAGGGCTTTACCACTAAAACTCGGTTTCAAAAGAAAAGTCGATTTTTCCTAATTCTCAGTCTTTTCTTTCCAGGTTTCGCCTGATTCAACGGTTTTGGACCGGGACTGACCGATCCAGAGCAAAACCAGCACGAAAACGAGGAAATAATTTTTTACAAGTGCAATAAAATTACGTAAATATAAAACTGAAGGTAAGCGATTATAACTAGAAATGGCCTGAATGCGGCATCGAGAACGGTGTCTCATGATTAGACTACACAAATACTACAAGAAAAAACTGTTTGGAGATACTATGGACTTAATAACGAGGATATAGGTGATTTCCTATAAAACAGGGCTGTACCACTATAACACGGTTTCAAAAGAAAAGTCGATTTTTCCTAATTCTCAGTCTTTTCTTTCCAGGTTTCGCTTGATTCAACGGTTGTGGACCGGGACTGACCTACCCAGAGCTAAACCAGCACGAAATACGAAGAAATAAAATTTTTACAAGTGCAATAAAATTACGTAATTATAAAACTAAAAATAACAGATTAGAACTAGAAATGGCCGTAATGCGGCGCAAGATGAGTATCTAACGATAAGGTTAAACAGATGCTACAATAAAAACAAATTTGGACTGCTTGAGATTCTAATACACAAAGATATCGGTGAATACCTATAAAACAGGACATCACCACTACACCTCGGTTTCAAAGAAAAAGTCGATTTTTTCTAATTCTGTGTGTTTTTCTTACAGGTTTTACCTGATTCGATGCTTGTGAACTGGGACTGACCGGCCGAGAGCAAAACAGCACGAAAAAGGAAGAAACAAAATGTTTAGAATTCCATTAAAATTACGTAATTATAAAACTAAAAATAACAGATTAGAACTAGAAATGGCCAAAATGCGGCGTAAGATGAGTATCTAACGATAAGGTTAAACAGATGCTACAATAAAAACAAATTTGGACTGCTTGAGATTCTAATACACAAAGATATCGGTGAATACCTATAAAACAGGACATCACCACTACACCTCGGTTTCAAAGAAAAAGTCGATTTTTTCTAATTCTGTGTGTTTTTCTTACAGGTTTTACCTGATTCGATGCTTGTGGACCGGGACTGACCGATCAGAGCAAAACCAGCACGAAAACGAGGAAATAATTTTTTACAAGTGCAATAAAATTACGTAATTATAAAACTAAAAATAACAGATTAGAACTAGAAATGGCTGAAATGCGGCGTAAGATGAGTATCTAACGATAAGGTTAAACGAATGCTACAATAAAAACAAATTTGGACTGCTTGAGATTCTAATACACAGAGATATCGGTGAATTCTATAAAACAGGACATCACCACTACACCTCAGTTTCAAAGAAAAAGTCGATTTTTCTAATTCTGTATGTTTTCTTACAGGTTTTACCTGATTCGATGCTTGTGGACCGGGACTGACCGATCAGAGCAAAACCAGCACGAAAATCGAAGGAATAAAAATATTTACAAGTGCAATAAAATTACGTAAATATAAAACTGAAGGTAGCGATTATAACTAGAAATGGCTGAAATGCGGCGTAAGATGAGTATCTAACGATAAGGTTAAACGAATGCTAAAACAGGGCTTTACCGCTATAACTCGGTTTCAAAAGAAAAGTCGATTTTTCTAATTCTCAGTCTTTTCTTTCCAGGTTTCGCTTGATTCAACGGTTGTGGACCGGGACTGACCTACCCAGAGCTAAACCAGCACGAAATACGAAGAAATAAAAATTTTTACAAGTGCAATTAAATTACGTAATAATAAAACTAAAAATAACAGATTAAGAACTAGAAATGGCCGAAATGCGGCGCAAGATGAGTATCTAACGATAAGGTTAAACAAATGCTACAATAAAAAACAAATTTGGACTGCTTGAGACTCTAATACACAAAGATATCGGTGAATTCCTATAAAACAGGACATCACCACTACACCTCGGTTTCAAAGAAAAAGTCGATTTTTTCCTAATTCTGTGTGTTTTTCTTACAGGTTTTACCTGATTCGATGCTTGTGGACCGGGACTGACCGGCCGAGAGCAAAAACAGCACGAAAAAGGAAGAAACAAGAATTTTTAGAATTCTATTAAAATTACGTAAGTATAAAACTGAAGGTAAGCGATTATAACTAGAAATGGCCTGAATGCGGCACGAGAACGGTGTCTAATGATTAGACTACACAAATACTACAAGAAAAACTGTTTGAGATACTATGGACTTAATAACGAGGATATAGGTGATTTCTATAAAACAGGGCTGTACCACTATAACGCGTTTCAAAGAAAAAGTCGATTTTTCCTAATTCTCAGTCTTTTCTTTCCAGGTTTCGCTTGATTCAACGGTTTTGGACCGGGACTGATCGGCCGAGAGCAAAACAGCACGAAAAAGGAAGAAACAAAATGTTTAGAATTCCATTAAAATTACGTAAGTATAAAACTGAAGGTAAGCGATTATAACTAGAAATGGCCTGAATGCGGCACGAGAACGGTGTCTAATAATTAGACTACACAAAAACTACAAGAAAAACTGTTTGGAGATACTATGGACTTAATAACGAGGATATAGGTGATTTCTATAAAACAGGGCTGTACCACTATAACGCGTTTCAAAGAAAAAGTCGATTTTTCCTAATTCTCAGTCTTTTCTTTCCAGGTTTCGCTTTATTCAACGGTTGTGGACCGGGACTGATCGGCCGAGAGCAAAAACAGCACGAAAAAGGAAGAAACAAAATGTTTAGAATTCCATTAAAATTACGTAAGTATAAAACTGAAGGTAGCGATTATAACTAGAAATGGCCTGAATGCGGCATCGAGAACGGTGTCTCATGATTAGACTACACAAATACTACAAGAAAAACTGTTTGGAGATACTATGGACTTAACAACGCGAGGATATAGGTGATTTCTATAAAACAGGGCTTTACCACTAAAACTCGGTTTCAAAGAAAAAGTCGATTTTTCCTAATTCTCAGTCTTTTCTTTCCAGGTTTCGCTTTATTCAAAGGTTGTGGACCGGGACTGACCTACCAGAGCTAAACCAGCACGAAAAACGAAGAAATAAAATTTTTACAAGTGCAATAAAATTACGTAAATATAAAACTGAAGGTAGCGATTATAACTAGAAATGGCTGAAATGCGGCGTAAGATGAGTATCTTACGATAAGATTAAACGAATTCAAGAATAAAAACAAATTTGGACTGTTTGAGATTCTAATACACAGAGATATCGGTGAATTCCTATAAAACAGGACATCACCACTACACCTCGGTTTCAAAGAAAAAGTCGATTTTTCCTAATTCTCAGTCTTTTCTTTCCAGGTTTCGCCTGATTCAACGGTTTTGGACCGGGACTGACCGATCAGAGCAAAACCAGCACGAAAACGAGGAAATAATTTTTTACAAGTGCAATAAAATTACGTAAATATTAAACTGAAGGTAAGCGATTATAACTAGAAATGGCCTGAATGCGGCACGAGAACGGTGTCTAATAATTAGACTACACAAATACTACAAGAAAAACTGTTTGGAGATACTATGGACTTAATAACGCGAGGATATAGGTGATTTCCTATAAAACAGGGCTGTACCACTATAACGCGTTTCAAAGAAAAAGTCGATTTTTCCTAATTCTCAGTCTTTTCTTTCCAGGTTTCGCTTGATTCAACGGTTGTGGACCGGGACTGACCTACCAGAGCTAAACCAGCACGAAAACGAGGAAATAATTTTTTACAAGTGCAATAAAATTACGTAAATATAAAACTGAAGGTAAGCGATTATAACTAGAAATGGCCTGAATGCGGCACGAGAACGGTGTCTAATAATTAGACTACACAAATACTACAAGAAAAACTGTTTGGAGATACTATGGACTTAATAACGAGAGGATATAGGTGATTTCCTATAAAACAGGGCTGTACCACTATAACGCGTTTCAAAGAAAAAGTCGATTTTTCCTAATTCTCAGTCTTTTCTTTCCAGGTTTCGCTTGATTCAACGGTTGTGGACCGGGACTGACCTACCAGAGCTAAACCAGCACGAAATACGAAGAAATAAAATTTTTACAAGTGCAATAAAATTACGTAATTATAAAACTAAAAATAACAGATTAGAACTAGAAATGGCCTGAATGCGGCACGAGAACGGTGTCTAATAATTAGACTACACAAATACTACAAGAAAAACTGTTTGAGATACTATGGACTTAATAACGCGAGGATATAGGTGATTTCTATAAAACAGGGCTGTACCACTATAACGCGGTTTCAAAAGAAAAGTCGATTTTTCCTAATTTCAGTCTTTTCTTTCCACATTTCGCCTGATTCAACGGTTTTGGACCGGGACTGACCTACCAGAGCTAAACCAGCACGAAATACGAAGAAATAAAAATTTTTACAAGTGCAATAAAATTACGTAAGTATAAAACTGAAGGAAAGCGATTATAACTAGAAATGGCCGAAATGCGGCGCAAGATGAGTATCTAACGATAAGGTTAAACGAATGCTAAAACAGGGCTTTACCACTAAAACTCGGTTTCAAAAGAAAAGTCGATTTTTTCTAATTCTGTGTGTTTTTCTTACAGGTTTTACCTTATTCGATGCTTGTGAACTGGGACTGACCGGCCGAGAGCAAAAACAGCACGAAAAAGGAAGAAACAAAATGTTTAGAATTCCATTAAAATTACGTAAGTATAAAACTGAAGGTAAGCGATTATAACTAGAAATGGCCTGAATGCGGCACGAGAACGGTGTCTAATAATTAGACTACACAAATACTACAAGAAAAAACTGTTTGGAGATACTATGGACTTAATAACGAGAGGATATAGGTGATTTCCTATAAAACAGGGCTGTACCACTATAACTCGGTTTCAAAGAAAAAGTCGATTTTTTCCTAATTCTCAGTCTTTTCTTTCCAGGTTTCGCTTTATTCAACGGTTGTGGACCGGGACTGACCTACCCAGAGCTAAACCAGCACGAAATACGAAGAAATAAAAATTTTTTTACAAGTGCAATAAAATTACGTAAATATAAAACTGAAGGTAAGCGATTATAACTAGAAATGAACTGAATGCGGCACGAGAACGGTGTCTAATGATTAGACTACACAAATACTATAAGAAAAACTGTTTGGAGATACTATGGACTTAATAACGAGGATATAGGTGATTTCTATAAAACAGGGCTGTACCACTATAACGCGTTTCAAAGAAAAAGTCGATTTTTCCTAATTCTGTGTGTTTTTCTTACAGGTTTTACCTTATTCGATGCTTGTGAACTGGGACTGACCGGCCGAGAGCAAAAACAGCACGAAAAAGGAAGAAACAAAATGTTTAGAATTCCATTAAAATTACGTAAGTATAAAACTGAAGGTAGCGATTATAACTAGAAATGGCCGAAATGCGGCGCAAGATGAGTATCTAACGATAAGGTTAAACGAATGCTAAAACAGGGCTTTACCACTAAAACTCGGTTTCAAAGAAAAAGTCGATTTTTCCTAATTCTGTGTGTTTTTCTTACAGGTTTTACCTGATTCGATGCTTGTGAACTGGGACTGACCGGCCGAGAGCAAAAACAGCACGAAAAAGGAAGAAACAAAATGTTTAGAATTCCATTAAAATTACGTAAGTATAAAACTGAAGGTAAGCGATTATAACTAGAAATGGCCTGAATGCGGCACGAGAACGGTGTCTAATAATTAGACTACACAAATACTACAAGAAAAAACTGTTTGGAGATGCTATGGACTTAATAACGAGAGGATATAGGTGATTTCCTATAAAACAGGGCTGTACCACTATAACGCGGTTTCAAAGAAAAAGTCGATTTTTTCCTAATTCTCAGTCTTTTCTTTCCAGGTTTCGCTTTATTCAACGGTTGTGGACCGGGACTGACCTACCCAGAGCTAAACCAGCACGAAATACGAAGAAATAAATTTTTTTTTACAAGTGCAATAAAATTACGTAAATATAAAACTGAAGGAAAGCGATTATAACTAGAAATGGCCTGAATGCGGCACGAGAACGGTGTCTAATGATTAGACTACACAAATACTATAAGAAAAAACTGTTTGAGATACTATGGACTTAATAACGAGAGGATATAGGTGATTTCCTATAAAACAGGGCTTTACCAATAGTGGTATAGACCACGGTTTCAAAAGAAAAGTCGATTTTTCTAATTCTGTGTGTTTTTCTTACAGGTTTTACCTGATTCGATGCTTGTGAACTTGGACTGACCGGCCGAGCAAAAACAGCACGAAAAAGGAAGAAACAAAATGTTTAGAATTCCATTAAAATTACGTAAGTATAAAACTGAAGATAAGCGATTATAACTAGAAATGGCCTGAATGCGGCACGAGAACGGTGTCTAATAATTAGACTACACAAATACTACAAGAAAAACTGTTTGGAGATACTATGGACTTAATAACGAGGATATAGGTGATTTCCTATAAAACAGGGCTGTACCACTATAACTCGGTTCCAAAGAAAAGTCGATTTTTCTAATTCTCAGTCTTTTCTTTCCAGGTTTCGCTTGATTCAACGGTTGTGGACCGGGACTGACCTACCAGAGCTAAACCAGCACGAAAACGAGGAAATAAATTTTTTACAAGTGCAATAAAATTACGTAAATATAAAACTGAAGGTAGCGATTATAACTAGAAATGGCCTGAATGCGGCATCGAGAACGGTGTCTAATGATTAGACTACAAATACTACAAGAAAAACTGTTTGAGATACTATGGACTTAATAACGAGAGGATATAGGTGATTTCTATAAAACAGGGCTTTACCACTAAAACTCGGTTTCAAAGAAAAGTCGATTTTTCCTAATTCTGTGTGTTTTTCTTACAGGTTTTACCTGATCTGATGCTTGTGAACTTGGACTGACCGGCCGAGAGCAAAAACAGCACGAAAAAGGAAGAAACAAAAATGTTTAGAATTCCATTAAAATTACGTAAATATAAAACTGAAGGTAGCGATTATAACTAGAAATGGCCGAAATGCGGCGCAAGATGAGTATCTAACGATAAGGTTAAACGAATGCTAAAACAGGGCTTTACCACTATAACTCGGTTTCAAAAGAAAAGTCGATTTTTCTAATTCTGTATGTTTTCTTACAGGTTTTACCTGATTCGATGCTTGTGAACTGGGACTGACCGGCCGAGCAAAAACAGCACGAAAAAGGAAGAAACAAAAATGTTTAGAATTCCATTAAAATTACGTAAGTATAAAACTGAAGGTAAGCGATTATAACTAGAAATGGCCTGAATGCGGCATCGAGAACGGTGTCTAATAATTAGACTACACAAATACTACAAGAAAAAACTGTTTGGAGATACTATGGACTTAATAACGAGAGGATATAGGTGATTTCCTATAAAACAGGGCTTTACCAATAGTGGTATAGACCACGTTTTCAAAGAAAAAGTCGATTTTTCCTAATTCTCAGTCTTTTCTTTCCAGGTTTCCTTGATTCAACGGTTGTGGACCGGGACTGACCTACCAGAGCTAAACCAGCACGAAAACGAGGAAATAAATTTTTTACAAGTGCAATAAAATTACGTAAATATAAAACTGAAGGTAAGCGATTATAACTAGAAATGAACTGAATGCGGCACGAGAACGGTGTCTAATGATTAGACTACACAAATACTACAAGAAAAACTGTTTGGAGATACTATGGACTTAATAACGCGAGGATATAGGTGATTTCCTATAAAACAGGGCTTTACCAATAGTGGTATAGACCTCGGTTTCAAAGAAAAAGTCGATTTTTTCCTAATTCTCAGTCTTTTCTTTCCAGGTTTCGCTTGATTCAACGGTTGTGGACCGGGACTGACCTACCCAGAGCTAAACCAGCACGAAATACGAAGAAATAAAAATTTTTACAAGTGCAATAAAATTACGTAATTATAAAACTAAAAATAACAGATTAGAACTAGAAATGGCCGAAATGCGGCGCAAGATGAGTATCTAACGATAAGGTTAAACAGATGCTACAATAAAAACAAATTTGGACTGCTTGAGATTCTAATACACAAAGATATCGGTGAATTCCTATAAAACAGGACATCACCACTACACCTCGGTTTCAAAGAAAAAGTCGATTTTTTTCTAATTCTGTATGTTTTTCTTACAGGTTTTACCTGATTCGATGCTTGTGGACCGGGACTGATCGGCCGAGAGCAAAAACAGCACGAAAAAGGAAGAAACAAAAATTTTTAGAATTCTATTAAAATTACGTAAGTATAAAACTGAAGGTAAGCGATTATAACTAGAAATGGCCTGAATGCGGCACGAGAACGGTGTCTAATAATTAGACTACACAAATACTACAAGAAAAAACTGTTTGGAGATACTATGGACTTAATAACGCGAGGATATAGGTGATTTCCTAAAAAACAGGGCTTTACCACTATAACTCGGTTTCAAAGAAAAAGTCGATTTTTTCCTAATTCTCAGTCTTTTCTTTCCACATTTCGCCTTATTCAACGGTTGTGGACCGGGACTGACCCATCCAGAGCAAAACCAGCACGAAAAACGAAGAAATAAAAATTTTTACAAGTGCAATAAAATTACGTAATTATAAAACTAAAAATAACAGATTAGAACTAGAAATGGCCGAAATGCGGCGCAAGATGAGTATCTAACGATAAGGTTAAACGAATGCTAAAACAGGGCTTTACCACTAAAACTCGGTTTCAAAGAAAAAGTCGATTTTTCTAATTCTCAGTCTTTTCTTTCCAGGTTTCCTTGATTCAACGGTTGTGGACCGGGACTGACCTACCAGAGCTAAACCAGCACGAAATACGAAGAAATAAAAATTTTTACAAGTGCAATAAAATTACGTAATTATAAAACTAAAAATAACAGATTAGAACTAGAAATGGCCGAAATGCGGCGCAAGATGAGTATCTAACGATAAGGTTAAACAGATGCTACAATAAAAACAAATTTGGACTGCTTGAGATTCTAATACACAAGATATCGGTGAATTCCTATAAAACAGGACATCACCACTACACCTCAGTTTCAAAGAAAAGTCGATTTTTTCTAATTCTGTATGTTTTTCTTACAGGTTTTACCTGATTCGATGCTTGTGAACTGGGACTGACCGGCCGAGAGCAAAAACAGCACGAAAAGGAAGAAACAAAATGTTTAGAATTCCATTAAAATTACGTAAGTATAAAACTGAAGGTAAGCGATTATAACTAGAAATGGCCTGAATGCGGCACGAGAACGGTGTCTAATAATTAGACTACACAAATACTACAAGAAAAAACTGTTTGGAGATTTTTTCCTAATTCTCAGTCTTTTCTTTCCAGGTTTCGCTTGATTCAGCAGTTTGTGGACCGGGACTGACCTACCAGAGCTAAACCAGCACGAAATACGAAGAAATAAAAATTTTTACAAGTGCAATAAAATTACGTAATTATAAAACTAAAAACAACAGATTAGAACTAGAAATGGCCGAAATGCGGCGCAAGATGAGTATCTAACGATAAGGTTAAACGAATGCTAAAACAGGGCTTTACCACTAAAACTCGGTTTCAAAGAAAAAGTCGATTTTTCCTAATTCTCAGTCTTTTCTTTCCAGGTTTCGCTTGATTCAACGGTTGTGGACTGGGACTGACCAAACCAGAGCAAAACCAACACGAAAAACGAAGAAATAAAAATTTTTACAAGTGCAATAAAATTACGTAATTATAAAACTAAAACAACAGATTAGAACTAGAAATGGCCGAAATGCGGCGCAAGATGAGTATCTAACGATAAGGTTAAACAGATGCTACAATAAAAACAAATTTGGACTGCTTGAGATTCTAATACACAAAGATATCGGTGAATTCCTATAAAACAGGACATCACCACTACACCTCGGTTTCAAAGAAAAAGTCGATTTTTTTCTAATTCTGTATGTTTTTCTTACAGGTTTTACATTATTCGATGCTTGTGGACCGGGACTGATCGGCCGAGAGCAAAAACAGCACGAAAAAGGAAGAAACAAAAATGTTTAGAATTCCATTAAAATTATGTAAGTATAAAACTGAAGGTAAGCGATTATAACTAGAAATGGCCTGAATGCGGCACGAGAACGGTGTCTAATAATTAGACTACACAAATACTACAAGAAAAAACTGTTTGGAGATTTTTTCCTAATTCTCAGTCTTTTCTTTCCAGGTTTCGCTTGATTCAACGGTTGTGGACCGGGACTGACCTACCCAGAGCTAAACCAGCACGAAATACGAAGAAATAAAAATTTTTACAAGTGCAATAAAATTACGTAATTATAAAACTAAAAATAACAGATTAGAACTAGAAATGGCCGAAATGCGGCGCAAGATGAGTATCTAACGATAAGGTTAAACGAATGCTAAAACAGGGCTTTACCACTAAAACTCGGTTTCAAAGAAAAAGTCGATTTTTTCCTAATTCTCAGTCTTTTCTTTCCAGGTTTCGCTTGATTCAACGGTTGTGGACCGGGACTGACCTACCAGAGCTAAACCAGCACGAAATACGAAGAAATAAAATTTTTACAAGTGCAATAAAATTACGTAATTATAAAACTAAAAATAACAGATTAGAACTAGAAATGGCCGAAATGCGGCGCAAGATGAGTATCTAACGATAAGGTTAAACGAATGCTAAAACAGGGCTTTACCACTAAAACTCGGTTTCAAAGAAAAAAGTCGATTTTTTCTAATTCTCAGTCTTTTCTTTCCAGGTTTCGCTTGATTCAGCAGTTTGTGGACCGGGACTGACCCATCCAGAGCAAAACCAGCACGAAAAACGAAGAAATAAAAATTTTTACAAGTGCAATAAAATTACGTAATTATAAAACTAAAAATAACAGATTAGAACTAGAAATGGCCGAAATGCGGCGCAAGATGAGTATCTAACGATAAGGTTAAACAGATGCTAAAACAGGGCTTTACCACTAAAACTCGGTTTCAAAGAAAAGTCGATTTTTCCTAATTCTCAGTCTTTTCTTTCCAGGTTTCGCTTGATTCAGCAGTTTGTGGACCGGGACTGACCTACCAGAGCTAAACCAGCACGAAATACGAAGAAATAAAATTTTTTACAAGTGCAATAAAATTACGTAATTATAAAACTAAAAATAACAGATTAGAACTAGAAATGGCCGAAATGCGGCGCAAGATGAGTATCTAACGATAAGGTTAAACGAATGCTACAATAAAAAACAAATTTGGACTGCTTGAGATTCTAATACACAAAGATATCGGTGAATTCCTATAAAACAGGACATCACCACTACACCTCGGTTTCAAAGAAAAAGTCGATTTTTTTCTAATTCTGTATGTTTTTCTTACAGGTTTTACCTGATTCGATGCTTGTGAACTGGGACTGACCGGCCGAGAGCAAAAACAGCACGAAAAAGGAAGAAACAAAAATGTTTAGAATTCCATTAAAATTATGTAAGTATAAAACTGAAGGTAAGCGATTATAACTAGAAATGGCCTGAATGCGGCACGAGAACGGTGTCTAATAATTAGACTACACAAATACTACAAGAAAAAACTGTTTGGAGATTTTTTCCTAATTCTCAGTCTTTTCTTTCCAGGTTTCGCTTGATTCAGCAGTTTGTGGACCGGGACTGACCCATCCAGAGCAAAACCAGCACGAAATACGAAGAAATAAAATTTTTACAAGTGCAATAAAATTACGTAATTATAAAACTAAAAATAACAGATTAGAACTAGAAATGGCCGAAATGCGGCGCAAGATGAGTATCTAACGATAAGGTTAAACGAATGCTACAATAAAAACAAATTTGACTGCTTGAGATTCTAATACACAAAGATATCGGTGAATTCTATAAAACAGGGCTTTACCACTAAAACTCGGTTTCAAAGAAAAGTCGATTTTTCCTAATTCTCAGTCTTTTCTTTCCAGGTTTCGCTTGATTCAACGGTTGTGGACCGGGACTGACCTACCAGAGCTAAACCAGCACGAAATACGAAGAAATAAAATTTTTACAAGTGCAATAAAATTACGTAATTATAAAACTAAAAATAACAGATTAGAACTAGAAATGGCCGAAATGCGGCGCAAGATGAGTATCTAACGATAAGGTTAAACGAATGCTAAAACAGGGCTTTACCACTAAAACTCGGTTTCAAAGAAAAGTCGATTTTTCCTAATTCTCAGTCTTTTCTTTCCAGGTTTCGCTTGATTCAACGGTTGTGGACCGGGACTGACCTACCAGAGCTAAACCAGCACGAAATACGAAGAAATAAAATTTTTACAAGTGCAATAAAATTACGTAATTATAAAACTAAAAATAACAGATTAGAACTAGAAATGGCCGAAATGCGTCGCAAGATGAGTATCTAACGATAAGGTTAAACGAATGCTACAATAAAAACAAATTTGGACTGCTTGAGATTCTAATACACAAGATATCGGTGAATTCCTATAAAACAGGACATCACCACTACACCTCAGTTTCAAAGAAAAAGTCGATTTTTCTAATTCTCAGTCTTTTCTTTCCACATTTCGCCTGATTCAAAGGTTGTGGACCGGGACTGAACCATCAGAGCAAAACCAGCACGAAAAACGAAGAAATAAAATTTTTACAAGTGCAATAAAATTACGTAATTATAAAACTAAAAACAACAGATTAGAACTAGAAATGGCCGAAATGCGGCGCAAGATGAGTATTCAACGATAAGGTTAAACGAATGCTAAAACAGGGCTTTACCACTAAAACTCGGTTTCAAAGAAAAGTCGATTTTTCTAATTCTCAGTCTTTTCTTTCCAGGTTTCGCTTGATTCAGCAGTTTGTGGACCGGGACTGACCTACCCAGAGCTAAACCAGCACGAAAAACGAAGAAATAAAATTTTTACAAGTGCAATAAAATTACGTAATTATAAAACTAAAAATAACAGATTAGAATCCAGAAATGGCCGAAATGCGTCGCAAGATGAGTATCTAACGATAAGGTTAAACAGATGCTACAATAAAAACAAATTTGGACTGCTTGAGATTCTAATACACAAGATATCGGTGAATTCCTATAAAACAGGACATCACCACTACACCTCGGTTTCAAAGAAAAGTCGATTTTTCCTAATTCTGTGTGTTTTTCTTACAGGTTTTACCTGATTCGATGCTTGTGAACTGGGACTGACCGGCCGAGCAAAAACAGCACGAAAAAGGAAGAAACAAAAATGTTTAGAATTCCATTAAAATTATGTAAGTATAAAACTGAAGGTAAGCGATTATAACTAGAAATGGCCGTAATGCGGCGCAAGATGAGTATTCAACGATAAGGTTAAACGAATGCTAAAACAGGGCTTTACCACTAAAACTCGGTTTCAAAGAAAAAGTCGATTTTTCTAATTCTCAGTCTTTTCTTTCCACATTTCGCCTGATTCAAAGGTTGTGGACCGGGACTGACCTACCAGAGCTAAACCAGCACGAAAAACGAAGAAATAAAATTTTTACAAGTGCAATAAAATTACGTAATTATAAAACTAAAAATAACAGATTAGAACTAGAAATGGCCTGAATGCGGCACGAGAACGGTGTCTAATGATTAGACTACACAAATACTACAAGAAAAAACTGTTTGAGATACTATGGACTTAATAACGCGAGGATATAGGTGATTTCCTATAAAACAGGGCTTTACCAATAGTGGTATAGACCACGCTTTCAAAGAAAAAGTCGATTTTTTCCTAATTCTGAGTGTTTTTCTTACAGGTTTTACCTGATTCGATGCTTGTGAACTGGGACTGACCGGCCGAGCAAAACAGCACGAAAAAGGAAGAAACAAAATGTTTAGAATTCAATTAAAATTACGTAAGTATAAAACTGAAGGTAGCGATTATAACTAGAAATGGCCTGAATGCGGCACGAGAACGGTGTCTAATAATTAGACTACACAAATACTACAAGAAAAAACTATTTGGAGATACTATGGACTTAATAACGAGAGGATATAGGTGATTTCCTATAAAACAGGGCTGTACCACTATAACGCGTTTCAAAGAAAAAGTCGATTTTTTCCTAATTCTCAGTCTTTTCTTTCCAGGTTTCGCTTGATTCAACGGTTGTGGACCGGGACTGACCTACCCAGAGCTAAACCAGCACGAAATACGAAGACATAAAAATTTTTACAAGTGCAATAAAATTACGTAATTATAAAACTAAAAATAACAGATTAGAACTAGAAATGGCCGAAATGCGGAGCAAGATGAGTATCTAACGATAAGGTTAAACGAATGCTACAATAAAAAACAAATTTGGACTGCTTGAGATACTAATACACAAAGATATCGGTGAATTCCTATAAAACAGGACATCACCACTACACCTCGGTTTCAAAGAAAAAGTCGATTTTTTTCTAATTCTCAGTCTTTTCTTTCCACATTTCGCCTGATTCAAAGGTTGTGGACCGGGACTGACCTACCCAGAGCTAAACCAGCACGAAAAACGAAGAAATAAAATTTTTACAAGTGCAATAAAATTACGTAATTATAAAACTAAAAACAACAGATTAGAACTAGAAATGGCCGAAATGCGGCGCAAGATGAGTATCTAACGATAAGGTTAAACGAATGCTAAAACAGGGCTTTACCACTAAAACTCGGTTTCAAAGAAAAGTCGATTTTTCCTAATTCTCAGTCTTTTCTTTCCAGGTTTCGCTTGATTCAACGGTTGTGGACCAGGACTGACCTACAGAGCTAAACCAGCACGAAATACGAAGAAATAAAATTTTTACAAGTGCAATAAAATTACGTAATTATAAAACTAAAAATAACAGATTAGAACTAGAAATGGCCGTAATGCGGCGCAAGATGAGTATCTAACGATAAGGTTAAACGAATGCTACAATAAAAAACAAATTTGGACTGCTTGAGATTCTAATACACAAAGATATCGGTGAATTCCTATAAAACAGGACATCACCACTACACCTCGGATTCAAAGAAAAAGTCGATTTTTCCTAATTCTGTGTGTTTTTCTTACAGGTTTTACCTGATTCGATGCTTAATGAACTGGGACTGACCGGCCGAGAGCAAAAACAGCACGAAAAAGGAAGAAACAAAATGTTTAGAATTCCATTAAAATTACGTAAGTATAAAACTGAAGGTAAGCGATTATAACTAGAAATGGCTGAATGCGGCACGAGAACGGTGTCTAATAATTAGACTACACAAATACTACAAGAAAAACTGTTTGGAGATACTATGGACTTAATACCGAGAGGATATAGGTGATTTCCTATAAAACAGGGCTGTACCACTATAACGCGTTTCCAAAGAAAAAGTCGATTTTTCCTAATTCTCAGTCTTTTCTTTCCAGGTTTCGCTTGATTCAACGGTTGTGGACCGGGACTGACCTACCCAGAGCTAAACCAGCACGAAATACGAAGACATAAAAATTTTTACAAGTGCAATAAAATTACGTAATTATAAAACTAAAAATAACAGATTAGAACTAGAAATGGCCGTAATGCGGCGCAAGATGAGTATCTAACGATGAGGTTAAACGAATGCTACAATAAAAAACAAATTTGGACTGCTTGAGATTCTAATACACAAAGATATCGGTGAATTCCTATAAAACAGGACATCACCACTACACCTCGGATTCAAAGAAAAAGTCGATTTTTTCCTAATTCTGTGTGTTTTTCTTACAGGTTTTACCTGATTTGATGCTTGTGAACTGGGACTGACCGGCCGAGAGCAAAAACAGCACGAAAAAGGAAGAAACAAAAATGTTTAGAATTCCATTAAAATTACGTAAGTATAAAACTGAAGGTAAGCGATTATAACTAGAAATGGCCTGAATGCGGCACGAGAACGGTGTCTAATAATTAGACTACACAAATACTACAAGAAAAAACTGTTTGGAGATACTATGGACTTAATAACGAGAGGATATAGGTGATTTCCTATAAAACAGGGCTGTACCACTATAACGCGTTTCAAAGAAAAAGTCGATTTTTTCCTAATTCTCAGTCTTGTCTTTCCAGGTTTCGCTTGATTCAGCAGTTTGTGGACCGGGACTGACCTACAGAGCTAAACCAGCACGAAATACGAAGAAATAAAATTTTTACAAGTGCAATAAAAATTACTTAATTATAAAACTAAAAATAACAGATTAGAACTAGAAATGGCCGTAATGCGGCGCAAGATGAAGTATCTAACGATAAGGTTAAACGAATGCTACAATAAAAAACAAATTTGGACTGCTTGAGATTCTAATACACAAAGATATCGGTGAATTCCAATAAAACAGGACATCACCACTACACCTCGGATTCAAAGAAAAAGTCGATTTTTTTCTAATTCTGTGTGTTTTTCTTACAGGTTTTACCTGATTCGATGCTTGTGAACTGGGACTGACCGGCCGAGAGCAAAAACAGCACGAAAAAGGAAGAAACAAAAATGTTTAGAATACCATTAAAATTACGTAAGTATAAAACTGAAGGTAGCGATTATAACTAGAAATGGCCTGAATGCGGCACGAGAACGGTGTCTAATAATTAGACTACACAAATACTACAAGAAAAACTGTTTGGAGATACTATGGACTTAATAACGAGAGGATATAGGTGATTTCCTATAAAACAGGGCTGTACCACTATAACGCGTTTCAAAGAAAAAGTCGATTTTTCTAATTCTCAGTCTTTTCTTTCCAGGTTTCGCTTGATTCAACGGTTGTGGACCGGGACTGACCTACCAGAGCTAAACCAGCACGAAATAAGAAGAAATAAAAATTTTTACAAGTGCAATAAAATTACGTAATTATAAAACTAAAAATAACAGATTAAGAACTAGAAATGGCCGAAATGCGGCGCAAGATGAGTATCTAACGATAAGGTTAAACGAATGCTACAATAAAAACAAATTTGGACTGCTTGAGATTCTAATACACAAGATATCGGTGAATTCTATAAAACAGGACATCACCACTACACCTCGGTTTCAAAGAAAATGTCGATTTTTTCCTAATTCTCAGTCTTTTCTTTCCAGGTTTCGCCTGATTCAATGGTTTTGGACCGGGACTGACCGATTCAGAGCAAAACCAGCACGAAAAACGAGGAAATAATTTTTTTTACAAGTGCAATAAAATTACGTAAATATAAAACTGAAGGTAAGCGATTATAACTAGAAATGGCCTGAATGCGGCACGAGAACGGTGTCTAATAATTAGACTACACAAATACTACAAGAAAAAACTGTTTGAGATACTATGGACTTAATAACGCGAGGATATAGGTGATTTCCTATAAAACAGGGCTTTACCAATAGTGGTATAGACCACGGTTTCAAAGAAAAAGTCGATTTTTTCCTAATTCTGTGTGTTTTTCTTACAGGTTTTACCTGATATGATGCTTGTGAACTGGGACTGACCGGCCGAGAGCAAAAACAGCACGAAAAAGGAAGAAACAAAAATGTTTAGAATTCCATTAAAATTACGTAAGTATAAAACTGAAGGTAGCGATTATAACTAGAAATGGCCTGAATGCGGCACGAGAACGGTGTCTAATGATTAGACTACACAAATACTACAAGAAAAACTGTTTGGAGATACTATGGACTTAATAACGCGAGGATATAGGTTATTTCCTAAAAAAACAGGGCTTTACCACTATAACTCGGTTTCAAAGAAAAAGTCGATTTTTTCCTAATTCTCAGTCTTTTCTTTCCACATTTCGCCTGATTCAAAGGTTTTGGACCGGGACTGACCCATCCAGAGCTAAACCAGCACGAAATACGAAGAAATAATTTTTTTTACAAGTGCAATAAAATTACGTAATTATAAAACTAAAAATAACAGATTAGAACTAGAAATGGCCGAAATGTGGCGCAAGATGAGTATCTAACGATAAGGTTAAACGAATGCTACAATAAAAAACAAATTTGGACTGCTTGAGATTCTAATACACAAAGATATCGGTGAATTCCTATAAAACAGGACATCACCACTACACCTCGGTTTCAAAGAAAAAGTCGATTTTACCTAATTCTCAGTCTTTTCTTTCCAGGTTTCGCCTGATTCAACGGTTTTGGACTGGGACTGACCGGCCGAGAGCAAAAACAGCACGAAAAGGAAGAAACAAAAATGTTTAAATTCCATTAAAATTACGTAAGTATAAAACTGAAGGTAAGCGATTATAACTAGAAATGGCCTGAATGCGGCACGAGAACGGTGTCTAATAATTAGACTACACAAATACTACAAGAAAAACTGTTTGAGATACTATGGACTTAATAACGAGAGGATATAGGTGATTTCCTATAAAACAGGGCTTTACCAATAGTGGTATAGACCACGGTTTCAAAGAAAAAGTCGATTTTTCCTAATTCTGTGTGTTTTTCTTACAGGTTTTACCTGATTCGATGCTTGTGAACTGGGACTGACCGGCCGAGAGCAAAAACAGCACGAAAAGGAAGAAACAAAAATGTTTAGAATTCCATTAAAATTACGTAAGTATAAAACTGAAGGTAAGCGATTATAACTAGAAATGGCCTGAATGCGGCTTTGAGAACGGTGTCTAATGATAAGACTACAAGAAAAAACTGTTTGGAGATACTATGGACTTAATAACGCGAGGATATAGGTTATTTCCTAAAAAAACAGGGCTTTACCACTATAACTCGGTTTCAAAGAAAAAGTCGATTTTTTCCTAATTCTCAGTCTTTTCTTTCCACATTTCGCCTGATTCAAAGGTTTAGGACCGGGACTGACCCATCCAGAGCTAAACCAGCACGAAATACGAAGAAATAATTTTTTTACAAGTGCAATAAAATTACGTAATTATAAAACTAAAAATAACAGATTAGAACTAGAAATGGCCGAAATGTGGCGCAAGATGAGTATCTAACGATAAGGTTAAACGAATGCTACAATAAAAAACAAATTTGGACTGCTTGAGATTCTAATACACAAAGATATCGGTGAATTCCTATAAAACAGGACATCACCACTACACCTCGGTTTCAAAGAAAAGTCGATTTTTTCCTAATTCTCAGTCTTTTCTTTCCAGGTTTCGCCTGATTCAACGGTTTTGGACTGGGACTGACCGGCCGAGAGCAAAAACAGCACGAAAAAGGAAGAAACAAAAATGTTTAGAATTCCATTAAAATTACGTAAGTATAAAACTGAAGGTAAGCGATTATAACTAGAAATGGCCTGAATGCGGCATCGAGAACGGTGTCTAATGATTAGACTACACAAATACTACAAGAAAAACTGTTTGGAGATACTATGGACTTAATAACGAGAGGATATAGGTGATTTCTATAAAACAGGGCTTTACCAATAGTGGTATAGACCACGGTTTCAAAGAAAAGTCGATTTTTCCTAATTCTGTGTGTTTTTCTTACAGGTTTTACCTGATTCGATGCTTGTGAACTGGGACTGACCGGCCGAGAGCAAAAACAGCACGAAAAAGGAAGAAACAAAATGTTTAGAATTCCATTAAAATTACGTAAGTATAAAACTGAAGGTAGCGATTATAACTAGAAATGGCCTGAATGCGGCACGAGAACGGTGTCTAATAATTAGACTACACAAATACTACAAGAAAAACTGTTTGAGATACTATGGACTTAATAACGAGAGGATATAGGTGATTTCCTATAAAACAGGGCTGTACCACTATAACGCGTTTCAAAGAAAAGTCGATTTTTCCTAATTCTCAGTCTTTTCTTCCAGGTTTCGCTTGATTCAACGGTTGTGGACCGACTGACCTACCCAGAGCTAAACTAGCACGAAATACGAAGACATAAAAATTTTTACAAGTGCAATAAAATTACGTAATTATAAAACTAAAAATAACAGATTAGAATCCAGAAATGGCCGTAATGCGGCGCAAGATGAGTATCTAACGATAAGGTTAAACGAATGCTACAATAAAAACAAATTTGGACTGCTTGAGATTCTAATACACAAAGATATCGGTGAATTCTATAAAACAGGACATCACCACTACACCTCAGTTTCAAAGAAAAGTCGATTTT